>CM032228.1:214932500-215200000 GCA_019009955.1 Riptortus pedestris | reverse complement strand
AACCGAGATATTTGCATTTTTCAGTTTTCAGCCTTCTGTAAACCCCCTACTTATACTAGTGTTACATAAACAATGCTCTGTTTTATAATAAAAGATATCAATTGAAGCCTAAATGCCAAATATTGTTTTCATTGAACTTTTACTTTGTGAGTTATATGCAAATACGTTCTGTTGACCCCCCCCCTTCTTTTGTTTTTGGATTACTAAAATTTGAGTGATTGAGATAAAACTGATTCTGATTCATTACAAATTACACCACTAGCTTTAGTAAATTGTTTTCAATAAAATTAATATGTTATATTCAGATATATTTCATTAATTGTTTGTATTTCCTGTCTATCTATGCAGCGAGCGCTACGAGGTTGGCTAGCCCGTTTTTTTACAATTCAGCCTTGTATCGTACATTTACTGAGCATTCACGTTTGTGTTACCTGTATGTATATTTATCTATTGTAAACCTTCGCGTGGGAAATCTGCTTAGTTTACGCAGCCCCTGCGTGACGGACTTTTTTAAACTACTAAAGATAACCGGTCATCAAAAGCAAGAGGCTTCCTAGGCACAAAGGAGCACTGGAAGATGCTGAAATCTGCTGCTTCATAGTAACCACTCGTAAGGTCCAAAAGCTGTTTAGTTGGATGGATAATAGTATACATTTTTCAAAAGCCTTTACTGTTTAATCCATGAAGCATCAAGTCTTACAACATGCACAAGAGATTCCTGGAAGAGAACAAGAACAAGCATCTTATGTATCATGAGGTTTCAAACAAAAAATTGATCTTCAGCTTAGAACTGCAGATAATGACAGAAAAAGAAACTGAATTTATAGAAAAGCTTCCTAACATATTAAATGTGCCACTCTCTCTCTCTCTCTCACACCCTCACACACGCGCGTTGAACCTTGTTACGTTGGATGTAGCTTTTCAAGTCCCACAATACTTTTTCAAAATTATATTTTTCACTTATAAAAAATATATTTTCTTGTGGCTAATATATGGACATCCAAAATAGGTTGAAATAATAAGCACAATATAAGTCATGCTTTTTAAGAACTGGTGATAAAGATGGTTTAGCTTTAATAATAGTTAAACAAATTGAAATGAAATCAGAATTCTTTTAAGCAAGAGGATCAAAGATCATATTATGTCCAAAGCTAAATTTTCCGAAATACACCAAGTTTTCGGACAATAATTTTGAAAAAAGGGTGTTTTAAAAGTCAATTTAACATAATATTTCTAATACTAATTAATTTCTTTTCAAGCAGCCTTTTTTTTGTTTCATTGAAAGATATAAAATTTGTTTGAATTGTATTCATTTTTTCATACATTCTTGGAATTGGCTATTATAGGCTGAGCACAACCGCAATAGTCGATTCCCCTTAACCGAAATATCTCAAAAGGTGGAATGTATACCATTTTTTCAACAGAAATGTTTAATTCTGAACTTTTAAATGGGGTGAGAAGGGGATATGGGAAAAAGAGAGACAGAGAGGTAGAGTATAAAGAGAGTGAGAGAGAGAGTAGTATGTGTGTGTGTGTGTGTGTGAGAGAGAGAGAGAGAGTAGTATGTGTGTGTGTGTGTGTGTGTGTGTGAGAGAGAGAGAGAGAGAGAGAGAGAGAGAGAGAGAGAGAGAGAGAGAGAGAGAGAGAGAGACGAGAAAGAGAGCGCTATAATAGCTTTTCCCCGGCGCGGAAAGCTCTACTAAGAAAATTAATCACCTGGCAGGGACTGGATAGGGTTGTAACGAAGTCTTGTTCAATATAACGTTGGGAAAATGTAAAAACCGACGAAATTCCCGGGAAACATGCCGGATATTGTTGGGTTTACATTATTTAGAGGAATTGACTAACCTGTAGAATGTTTGTATTAAAATGGGTGGTAATCTTCATGACGCAATGTCAGGTGAGCTTAACGATTTTCTGTCAGTTTGTGCCGAGTCTAGCTATATCATGACATTAAATTTGTTCACACATTTTGCATTGTTTACAATATAAGCTTCCTCCTGGCACTTTTACCATTGTTTTGACTGTTGAAGTTAAATATTATCACGAATACTGCTCAAATCATGATTACAAGATAAATTTCTACAGTTTATAAACATTTCAAAAGGTATAAAGGTAAGTAGTAATTAATTAGTTTATTAATTTAATGGTTTCATGGTAAAAATTATTTAAGAAGCACGCTATTTTTTGTAAGTTAAATTACTCATTTAGACATAACCATAAAACACACATTAACGCTATCTTCATATTCATGACAACAGTTTCGTGATTCTTGGTCCAGCTCTTCTGTATTTTTTTTAATATATAGGGTGTTTTTTTTAGAGGTATAGAACTTTAAATTGCAATAAAACAATGATGGATTATTCGATTGACAAGAATTTTTTTTTATTCGAAAGATAATCTTGTGGCATTACATTTTAAATATTATACATATACGGCGCAACATGTCACACAGCTCGTGCCACAATCGATTTACGTGTCTTTTAAACGTTTGGAGACCGCCTAATTTCACGTTTTGCACCTGTGAATTGGCCTCCAAGATCTTGTGATTTAACACCGCTAGACTACTTTCTGTGGGGCTATGTAAAGTCATTGGTCTATGCGGATAAGCCACAAACGCTTGACCATTTGGAAGACAACATCCACGGTGTTATTGCCGATATACGGCCACAAATGTTGGAAAAAGTCATCGAAAATTGGACTTCCAGATTGGACTACATCCGAGCCAGCCGTGGCGGTCATATGCCAGAAATCATATTTAAAATGTAATGCCACAAGATTATCTTTCGAATAAAAAAAAATTCTTGTCAATCGAATAATCCATCGTTGTTTTATTGCAATTTAAAGTTCTATACCTCTAAAAAAAAACATCCTTTATAATGAATACAAAAATTACCAATGTATGGCGGAAGGTGACCATTCACCACAGATTGGTTAATTGCTTTTATTTAGTACATTAAAAATAGCATTACAGATTATGTGATCAAATTTAACCGGGGTAGGATAAAACCAAAATGGGTTTACAATATCAATTTGAAGGGTATTTAAATATAAAAATATGAGACTGTCGGAAATTGGTTTAAGACCTTTTTTAATTTATTGGAAATGCATAGTTTTATTCAGTAAATATATTTTTGATGGTCTCTGGATTAAACATACATAATGGTGTACAATTCATTTAATTTTTATACACCTGAGTACTGTTTGCTAGGAATATATCTAGTAGGGAGCGTATTAAAAAAAAAGTCCCGCCATGGCTAGAAAGAGTGGTAACTTGTAGAAAACTCTTCCTAGCTAATAGCACAAATTTGGGGTAAATAAATTACTTTTTACTGTTAAATCAATATGTAGAAAGACCTGCGTTTGTACAGCTCTATGTTGCAGTGCTTGGGTACAGTCTCTTACGTAACAGTCTTCGATACAATTTTTTTTAGAGCCAAATTCTTTCATTTAAATTACTTTTTCACTTTCTTTACCTGTACGGAACAAAATAGATCAAACAAAACATGAAGATGATTTTCACACACACACACACACACACACACAAAACAAAAAAATACAAATCCGAGCGGACGCACGCGCATCATCATTTCTCAGTGTTCCTATTTAGATGTGTGTGCTTATAAATGTTATTTAATGTGAGTTCCTTAGGCTCTGAATAATATCAATTTTAGAGGTCAGCTTACTCTAAATATTGAGGCATCTCGTACATCATACAGTTGCCTCAGAAACTAATGTTGCTCTAGCAAAAGCATAGCTGAGCTTCAGCCAGACTATATCAGCTAGAATCTAAACATTTAGTGGAAACGGGCTAAAGATTTCTCTGGTCTATAATGCCAAACCTATATATATATATATATATATATATATATATATATATATATATATACATATATTTACTTATTTATTTTCAAGCAGACCTCTTTTTCGCCAGAGAGAAAAAGAGATAGAAAGAGTGACTGTGAAAATAAAATTTACTTCATCAATGTAAAAGATAATATAAACAAAAAGAAATTAAATTTATGCAGGATAGCTGGTGTAAATTATAAAGAATCCACTCTTTGGACAATTTAATATTGAAAAAGTAATGCTTTGAAATTTATTCTCTAAAAGCTTTTAAACTGCTAAAAATGTGACGCCCACATCACGCTAAAAATAACGGTTTATGTTAAAATACGAAACTTTATTATTTTTTAGCATTTATTTTTAACATAGATCATTTTAGCAGATTTCCCTTAAGGGAAATCAGCTATTGAGGTCGTACTCATGATGCGAGTTTCGAAAAATTTCTTCAAATGTCCATCGATCCTACCCAGGAGATGACGAAAATGAGGTCCGTTCAAAATTATATATATATATATATATATATATATATATATATATATATATATATATATTTGTCTGTTAACACTCTAGTGGGCGCTCTTTTTGTTTAATATTAACCAAACTCGGACTTTAATTGTTTTGTGTAAAAAGAAAGATCAAGTTCGTTCATGGCTGAAATCGGACCAGTGGGAAGGGGGGGAGGGTTTAGAGGGGGTATTTTTGAAATTTCGAAATATCTCATTTATTATGCGTCGGATCAAAACATTGTATAGAATCAATCTTATTGCAAATTAAATTTACTGTTAATATTGTTCTATACTTTTATTCTGTATCTTGAATATTAACCGAGATATTTGCATTTGTATTCTGCGTGTGGTCACCAGTAGGCTATGTTCGGACTTTCCGCCGAGAGCTCTGGCGGCCGTTTCTATAACTGTTCGTCCCCAGTGAATAGGTTTAGAGGTTAGGTTAACTGTTTTTTGGGGCTAGAAACTACTGGGTTATTACGCCCTATATAATGTTTTATTTTTAGAGGTTTCTTACTACTACAGTTGTTATTAGGCAGATTTCTCTATTGTAAAACTTCTCGTGGGAAAATCTGCTTAGTTTACGCAGCCCCTGGGTGACGGACTTTTTAACTTATTTTCACTAGCCATTGGAAGATGTAGGTAAAATTTTGTCTAATTTTCCCCTACATAGTAGCCAATAATAATTTAGGCATATATTGATAAATAATGCATTCCGTAAATTTAAATAACGAGTAAATGCAGTTTGAAAGGAACAAAATATCGCCTAATATTAATATATGTCTGAAATATAAGCAATGCAATACAAATTTATGCATTTCAAATAAATTTACTACGGGATATTAACGTACTTTCATGTTTACATGGACTATAAATACCTATTAAAGAACCATTACTGGCTATAGTATGATCTCAATCTAACAGAACATGACATCGGTACTTAGTCCAACATTAATATAGCAAGCTTTTCTTATATTTAAGGAAATAAAAATGCTGTAGTCATTCAAATGAATTTCCTTTAGTTAGTATATTTTAGTTTACGCTGTCTAGATCAATAAGGAGCAACACTTTGATTGGATTGAAATATTCATAGAATAATGCACGTTCCAAAAATACAGCATTCATCTCCTTTTTCTAACATTTCTATATCAAACCTACAGTTTTGTGGTTCAACATCGAACAACTAATGTATCGACAAAATGGTAGTGGAGAGCTTCACAAAGGGAATAAGGTTCGTAAGACAATTATTCCCGGTACCCTGTAATAATTGATGGAGGTGGGGTTTCTTTTACGTGCTACACCAAAACTATTATTGCACTCATTGACGACTACACTTATGCTCATCAAGTATTTATTCAGCAAAACTTCAAGTTATACTCCTATCTCTAAAAAACTTACAAAATGATCAAAATCGCCATGCAATTTTCGGACTCGTTAAAAATCATATATTCCACTCATCCCATAATAACAAACATTTTTGAACACATTCATGATCATCATAATTCAATAACATTGGTGTCGCTACCTACCTACCGACTTACAAAACTACGATGGAACTAACATACTCCAAGAATGGCAACAAGACTGGTTATTAACAGACAACAAGCTAAGACAAATTAAAACTACAGTTAAGGTAAGTGTATAATTAACATGATACACTTACACGGAAGTAGTCCTTACAAGACTACGTATAGGTCATCCTCTCCTAACCCATGGTTATCCATTTGAAAAGAAAAGCATGCCAAAAAGTAATGTGTGTTCAATAAAACACATAATAACAGACTGCAAAAGACGTGACCATCTAATGATCCCACATGACTTACACGACTTGCTTACTGAAGGTAGCTCACACATTCCCATAATACTCTAACATTTACTCACAAATTTAAAAGTATTACATTTTTAAATTGATAATTCTTTTTAAAATAAATGTTTTAACTACCGTTTCAAATACCTTTGTGTAAACAAGCGTGTGCGAGTGAGTGTGCTTGTATATGTGACTGAGAAAGTTTAAGCATTTGATTGTGAATGTTCAAAATATTAGAAAATTTAATCTAAGCATTTTAATAATGTGCATACTAATTTTATTTATTTATTTTTAATTTTAATCATTGAACATATAAAGTTGTTTTCGTAATTTATTAGTAATTATAGCTTTTAATTGGCTGATTATTTAATAAGATATTTTTTGATACTGAGCGACATCGTCTAGTTGTGGAGCTCACCGGATAACTGAATTTATGTTTTATACTCATTATAAAGATTTATAATTGAATATTTTTGGTAGTATTCATCTTAAAAAAAAAGCTTCCTGAAGATGTTGCTATCTCTTTGAAAGTTAGCAGCTCTGTGTTCTTAAGTTGCTCGGCTTGTTCTCAGCTATGAATTACACAATTTACAGTACGATTATCTTATCAACATTCACTTCCAGCCCTGAATATCTAAACATGTAGAAGCAAGGGACTGAATTGAGGGGAATTTCATGAATGAGAGATTCGTCAAGATGGCAGATACCTTTCTGCATACTGATGCCTACTGAGTTTCATCTCCTCCTTCCTTCTTCTCCAGTACTTCAAAGAGAACTACAATTATCCAAAGTTACTATTACGACTTTCGACGGGAACTTACGTCAGAGATGAAAAGTGAAAGTAGGCAAGAAGTCTTTAAAAGCTAATTTCATTCCACTCAGATGAATTTATTTAAAAGTTACTGCTCATTTCGATGAAAGAAATAATTATTTCTCAGTATTCATTGGATTAAAAAGAAAGTTCCCTGTGCTTTAAATAAAAATTTATTGTTAAAAGAAAATTGAATACATAACATATTTAAAACCTTTTTAATAAATGAAAAATATATTTGCCATTTTTCGCATTCTGCGTTTTAGCAGATTTCCCTTATGGAAAATCAACTACTGAGGTCGAACTCATTTTTTCGAAAAATTTCCTCAAATGGCTGGTTCGTTAATGGCTGAAATCGAACCAGTGTAAGGGTGGGGTTTAAAGGAGGATAATTTCGAAAATTCGAAATATCTCAGTTATTAACTGTGTGTAGCACCAATTTTATCGCAAATAAAATGTACTATAATTATTGTTATATACATTTATTCTCTATGTTAAGTATTAACGGACATATTTGATTTTTTTGTTTTCTGGCGTCAGTAAACCCCTACTCATGTCATATTAACAAAAAGCTGATATATAATGAAGCACTTTAATTGACGCCCAAATACCAAATAATGTTCTCGTTGAACGTTTACGATTTGAGATAAATGCAAATACGTGACGCACGTGGGGGATCTGCTAAGTTAGCGCAGCCCCTGAGTGATGGACTTTTTATTTATAATAATATATTATCATCAACTGAAATTACAATTTTACGTTCCTGAAATGTTTGAAAATGTTTATTTGATCAATATTTAATCATTTCTGCCAAGACCAAAAATGATATTCGTTCATGGCTGAAGGGGAGGACAGGAAGAGGGGAGGGAGTTAGATACGTGAAATCGAGAACAAATAATATTGCGGATATTATTAGTGAAAATTTATAATTTCAATCATCTTAAAACATTTGATGCTCTAAAAATGTTGATCTATACATATTTTTAAAAAAATCGAATATGAAGTGATTTATTTGTACTTACTTGTATTCAGCCTTTGGCAAACCACCAATTCTACTAACCGCATTTCTCCTTTTAATAATTAAGTAAGGAGGCACTGAATTTCTCATGTCTAGTTTACAAACAGAAAACTGTTTACATATACTTCTTAAAAGAAGGGTAAATAGAGAATATATGTTTAGAGTACCAGTTGGTCAATCCAGATCGTGTTTTTTCTGCTAAGTTTATGCAGCTACACGTGACGGAGTTTTTTCTTAATTTTGTGTATTGATAGTAACAGACACCAACAATCCTAGCAGAAACACTCTGGTCATTGCAATTAAATGTAAATGTTCACGCAATATGCCTTTGTATCGATTAGGCGAACACTATTATAGTTCAATCGTAAGTCCAAAAAATGTAGAATTGTGGGTAAAAGGTAAGGTAAATTTCTAGTACAGAAGCTTTTTATCGTCCGAAATTCAAACATTTGGTTTTTTCTTTCAAATGTAAAGTCGAGTGTACCTACTCGTAATTTTTCAAAATAATCTGAAGCTATAGATAGGAGAAATGAGTCCACCTGGAATATATATATATATATATATATATATATATATATATATACATCTGCTATGCGATCTAGATCTAAAACGTATATAAGAAAATGCTTATAATTATAATAGCTGATATTCCGTGAAGTATTTGTGTTTCTCGTCTATAGATTCACTTTCGAAGTATATAGAAAAGTTATTTACAAACAAGGAATACTTTACATCAAGTTGAAGAGTTGTTACTACACCATTTATTGCTGTTTGAAAACGCGACAATAAGAACAGATTCCCTAGGGTAAGTTTCTAATGCACTCATTTTAAAAGTCTGTTTGGCTACTTATTCTTGAAACATAGGATTACTTAAAACTTCCATTATTAATTCACTTACACTCCACTTTAAACTCCTTGTAGATGTTCGTACATGACATTAACGTATCACTAAAATATATCTGCCTATTGAAGCAGTGCTTTATAATAAAAATTAAGAACATCATGCATAAGAATAATAATTTGGTCTTCTGGGTTTCTAAAAGCTATATTTGTATTCGGTGATAAGCTTATATTCGTTCAATTAAAAGTGTACCTCAGCATTGATTATGTTTTCCATTATTTTTTGAGAGAAGAAATAAGGGATGTAGGTCTAATGTTATCTACGGTAAAATACCCTTCCTGTATAAGCATGGGAATAAAGTTTCCTATTTTCCCCCATGCGGTTAACTCTCCTTTCACCCAGACATCATTATAGAGGAATAACTAGCTCAGATACCCGGCTTCGCTCGGGAATTGATTTGAGGCTGAATGGTGATGGTATATTTTTGGCAAGGCTTTACTTTGCACATTATTTTGACATTTACCCGTTCCAGTGTTTAGGATTGATACCCGTCTTTCCCGTGGGTTTGCTAATAATAGAATTATTTGTTGGATACGGCTTCACAGTCTTCGATATTTTTATATTTCCCGTCTCTTATACATGTAAATATGGTGAATTTTTATTTCAGGCCTCCCTTATAACCCCCCTCCCGTTTGAACCTAAAAATTTTAATATAACTTATAATCATGGAAGAATTAATGCTAATTGACATACCGAGTTTTGTTAAGTTCAGTTCAGCCGTTAGTGCCCGCTACAGTTTTAACGTATAACTCATTTATACTTCGGAATACGACAAAAGTTTATATAACAAAAGTTACTCCAAATAACAAAATAGACAACTTTTGTTATGTTTATATTTGCGGAAAAACCAATAGGAAACGAAATATCGCTATTTTTAATTTCAGGCTTCCCTTATAACCCCTACTCCTGCCCGTCCATAGAAATGTTGGTATGGCTTATTATAATGAAGGCCTCACTGCTAATACACATACCGAGTTTTATTTAGTTCGGTTGAGTCTTTTTTGGCAAATAATATTGTTGACTCCCGCTATAATGTTTAGCGTATAACGCTTTTAAACTTCGGTATACGACAAAAGTGTATATAACAAAAGTTACTCTAAATAACAAAATAAACAACTTTTGTTATGTACATATTTGCCGAAAAACCAATAGAAAACGAAATATCGCTATTTTTAATTTCAGGCTTCCCTTATAACCCCCACTCCTGTTCGTCTCAGAGAAAATTAATATAGCCTAAAGTCTAAGTTGGGTTAGTAGTAGTATACATACCAAATTTCATAAAATTCGGTTCAGCCGTTTATGCGTGAAAAGGTAACAAACAAACAAACAAACAAACATACACGAAAGAAACAAAATGCAGATATGGTGTCTATGACATGTGAAACGGAAAGTTATCGTGAAATTTCGCGAAAAAAATCAATGTACAGACAAAGGTTACAATTTTATATATATATAGATAAGGATTCCAAGCCAATTGGGAATTGGTTTTGTAAAACCAAGAAAGAAATTTGATCAGATCAAGGCTCAATTTTGGGATTACACGACAATGTTGCTTTATTCAATTGGATCTTTGTTAGAGGAAAATGAATTTCTTCATTATTGTTGCAGTCCATGAAAAGTTAAAAAGTGGTTTTGTATACCACTTTCATTTTTTTTTTAAATGTTTGGAATTCATGGTGAAAGGATTTATTATCTGAAATTCCAGCAAAGATTTTAGCAATGTCATTCCATATTCACTTTCCATTGATCTGAATTGCTGGAAATATCATAGTTTTCTGTATTTCTTGAAATATTTTTAATTTCAACCAGATTTCTGACTTTGATATTTTGGCGTTGATTGACGAAATGTATACCTGTCAAGATTTCCTCTTATTATTTTACGATGAATTTATGTTTTAATGTTCTTGTTTTTGGAACTGACATTTCACAAGTAATTTAGTTCAGAGAGGTAATTTTTCCTTGAATTTCCTAATAGGAGGAGGAGGAATAAAAGGAGATTTGTACTTTCTTATACATCTCTGATAATTTATAGCCCAATTTGTTACAATCAGCACCATTCTTAACTGTGAATATTATAATATATATACATAAAGAGTGACCCAACTTCCCCTGAAACCCCTCTTAAAATCACCAATTGTGTTAATAAATGGCTGAGACTTGCTGTGGCAGAATTCTCAACCCTGAAAAGTCTTTTCAGTACATATTTAACCTCGTCGCCTTCTCAAGCACTTATCCAGTGACCCTAACTTTGGAATTCCAATGGAATGCCATACTTCTTTTGACGGATTTTGTAGAATACAAAATTCTAAAACGAGTTTATGTCAGTGAATTTTTCGATTTAACGCATCCTTTAGCCGTAAAATGCACAAATCTTTATTTCTGAAACGGCACGTTTTATTGAAAAATGCTATGACATAAAAGTTGTAGCCAACGAAATTATTTTTGAAACAAGTCTATGGGACGAGGAATGTATTCTGAAAAAAAAAATTAAAACGTAATAACGCAAAAGCATTCTTGTCGATTCTTCCCAAGAAGATACCTCACCGTTTTTTTTTGTTTTTTTTTTTTTACATGGAGCTAATGTGTGGAAAAATGTATTCCTTTTACATATAATTACAATTAGTTTAAAATAAATTAATTCTTAGAACGTTTTTTCGTATGTTGATTTGTTTTGAAATAAACATTTTTTTTTTGTATTCATTCCTTTGGCGTTATTTCGTTTTAAATACTTGTTTTTTTTGTTCTAGATTCCATTCCTCCTTGTTGTAGTCAACAAAATTATCTCCGATGCGAAAAAGCTGATTTCCCTTAAGGGAAATCTGCTAAAAAAGAAGAAGTGCCGTTTCTGAAATAAACATGTGTGCATTTTACGGTTAAAGGGTGTGTCAAATCGAAAAATTCTCTGATATTAATTCGTATTAAATTTGATTTTCTAAAAGAATCCATCAAAAAAACTATGGCTTTCAATTGGAAATTTGATTGTTTGGGTAGCAGGGGAAGTACTGGAAAAGGTTACGAGGTTGAATACGGGCTGAAAAGATTCTTCAGGGGTTACAATAATGGCACACCAAATCTCACCCTTTAATTATTACAATTTGTAATTTTAAGGAAGGTGGCACGAGAAGTTAGGACACCATGCATATTGTAAGGCTATTATTACTTTTTAATTAATATCCCGTCTAGCATGTGACTTTTCAGGTCCATTCCTGCAGTAATGATATTAGAGCATCCTGGGAACTCAAATTTTATTAATACAATTTGCGATTTTAGGGGGGCTAGCCCGGGAACATGGGACACCCTGTAAATATATATAGATGGTGTCCCAAGTTCCTGGGCCAGCCCCCTAAAATCGCAAATTGTATTAATAAAACATCGTTGAGAATGACAAGGGAATTCGATTCCATAAAAACTAAAGCCGAGAGACGTTAAGGGCAGATTTTGCATGAGTGAAATGCTACTAGGCAGGCATAAAAAAAGAAAATAGTTTTTTTCATCGCTGATGTCGAAAATGGATTCAGTACGATAACCCGAAGAAGAGGAAGTCATTCCCTTCTTATCAGTAATGGCTAGGGGAGCGGCTATCAGTCTTAGATATATGCTCAAGCCCTTTTTCCAAATTGTGTCAGCCAATAAATAACCAACCCATACACACTTCTCTCGCCACTAGCCTCATCCACGTTCCATTCTCTATTTTTCCCTTAATAAGAACCCTAAATAAAAACAAGACTTAAAATTTAAATTTTACATGAGACGTGTAATGATACATTTACTTTGCGTGAAAATGATAAAAGGAGAAACACTGGTGAAAATGGAGCTTATCAAAACACAGTCAAACAATATACTTTTATAGGAATATTTAAGTTATTATTCGTGTTAAAGAAGAAACATATCGAATGGTATTTTTAGAATAGGACATTTTCAGCTTGCTAGCGAAACTTTTTTTATCCATACTAATCATAATAAGAGACATGTACTGAATTTATTATATGACTCCATTTCTTAACCCCCCCCCCAAACACTCGGTTGACCACCCAACGGGTTTAAGCCCGGCGAATCATCAACATCGACAGGTAAGCCGAATAGTAAATACTCATCCAATGTATTTGGCGGGATCAGCTTTGTGTCGTGTATTATAACTTGCTCAATCTCCAAACTATATTGCAGATGTCAACAAAAAACCAACAGCGCTTCACATCATACGAAGATACCGCAACGCAAGGCAGATTTGTGGAAAAGATGTAGGAGACCTTCTGACTGGTTGCCCAAATGCTGCCAGAAAGATGGGGAAAAGTAGTAGCAAGTGATGAAAAATACTTTTAATAACATTTAATGTGCCGTTTTTTTTCCACAATAAATGCTTATTTTTTAAATTAAAAAAAACCGGAAAATTACCCCCGCCCCCCTACATATATATTTAAATATATTTGTCATTGAAATGTTTATTTATAGGATATTTTAAATATATTTACTGGATACACATGTATACATTAAATTGTGTGTTAAATATGTATAATCTATGCAGTATACTTATCGCTATTATTTAAATTTACTGTTCAAGTGCCATAATGAAGATAGTTACCTGTACTAACATGTTTTAAAAAAAAGATGCTTTAATCAATTTCATAGGCTTTAGCCAATAAAATAACCTTTATAAAACAAGCAATTAACATTTGCCATAAATTCGAATAATTATAGGAGTTATCTATCTCCCTTTTCATCTACTGGCCACTGTGCGACTAAATGACACAGAGGGATAAAAGTCCGTCACGCAGGGACTGCGTAAACTAAGCAGATTTCCCACTTGAAGTTATACAATAGAGAAATCTCCATATGAGAGCCGAACAGTTACGGATACGGCCGAACTAGCTTTTGGCGGGAAACTCACTCGTCCATTATTTGTCTACATTTAATAAAAATGCAAATATCTCGGTTAATATTCAAGATAGAGAATAAATATATAGAACAATATTTATAGTAAATGTAATTTGCAATAAGATTGCTTCCATACAATTTTTTATCCGACGTACGGTAACGGAGATATTTCAAATTTTCGAAAATCCCCCCTCTAAACCCACCCCCTCCTACTGGTCCGATTTCAGCCATTAACGAACTTGATCTGTCTTTTTGCATAAACCGTTTAATATCGAGTTTGGTAACGATCAAACAAAGATTACGACCGCTAGACCGCTAACAGACAAATAAATAAATATATATATATATATATATATATATATATATATATATATATATATACACAGTTTTGAACGGACCTCATTTTCGTCATCTCCTAGATAGGATCGATGGACATTTGAAGAAAAAAATCGAAAATTCCGTCATGAGTACAACCTCAATAGCTGGTTTCCCTCAGGGGAAATCTGCTAAAATATTTAGGCTTATACCTATTGTAAATAATTCCATAAAGCATTCCAGCTGAAACAAAGTGTATATCCTATCTGATTTTCCATCTTCTTAGTCAATCCTGAAGTATTGGACAGAAAAAATATTGCCATAGATGATAGTGTTAAAGTAAAGAGTGATGTTCTCTGAAAATTCCTTTGAGACGAATTCCGTGAAACAGGGTCAACCCAACTTTAACCGGATTCGGATCAGTCAGACTAGATGTCAGTGAACACAGTTTCCCCCTCTCTCCGCACTTAGCTATTAACGAGATTGAATGTATGAGCATTCCTATTTCCTTATTCCTGGCAACTTTCACTGCACTAGGTAAGCCTTTCCCTTCCGTATTTATAGTACAAAATCATATATGCCTATACAACCAACTAGTCTGTCTTTAGTTCCTTTGAGAAGTTCATTTATACTTTTGAAATGTTCAGACGGACATTGGCGTAAGTCGCGCTTTCAAATAATAATAGGTGTCAGCCGATCGATGTTTCCAGCTGGCTTTTAGCAAATCATTTGTGTTTATTTTGAAGAAAGTACATTCTTCATAGATTTTCAACTCATTAACCTTATGAACCTATCATGTACAATTATGAATAGTTCGGCGAAGTGCATTTCTTCAAAACGGTCACTTCTTCAACACAGTTATTACTCATTTCTACATTTTTGAATACATCTTCAAGAGTCCATTAATCCTTAACAATGTATACTCATAAACATCTTTCCGCTCAGAGAGCCAGATCAACCAACTTTTAGTTAGTAACAGTTTGTCGTGACGTGGCTTTCTGGGCAGAATGTAGTAAAGTATGTTGATTACGTTTTCCTTTAGATCAATTGTTCAAGTGGTTATTACTTTTTTGTAAAATATCCAATAGCTGCGAAGATGTATGGACATAAGTAATTCTCTTCTTTTTATGTAATATATTTGTGTGTGTGTGTGTGTATATATATATATATATATATATATATATATATATATATATATATATATTCAGTTTGCATTATAAACTTTTTTATTAGATTTTTAGCCGCTCCTTGACTGCTAAAGTGGAGCCGAGGGATTCCTGATCAGTTTTTCGTACTGAGTGATCAACTCGACGTACAACCCATTCCACTAAGGAGGACTTGGAATGAGTTGACTCCAGTCGATTGATAGGCCCTATTGTACTCGGGAGTCAGTGGCTAGTTCAACTAGAGCCATCCTGCCTATAAGATGGTTCTAAGAGAGTCATAATCAATAGTAATAAGAGCTTCAACAATAGCGCGTTCTGGTTGTGAACTCGTGAACTAATGTTCTCCAACGGGGAGGGGGGGGGGATCGAACCAGTACCACATTTTCACCTTGTGCTTACTGAGGATAGAGGTTAATGTACACTCGCCTTAACCCCACATCATATATTGTTACCCCACAGACAGGGTAACAAAACTGCCAAGCTCAGTGGAGAAGGGTGTGAGTTTATTAGTTAAATTTAACTAGCCTCATATCAATAGGCGGAAATAAATATATTAAGGGCGCCACGTTGTTTGTTCTCAAAGGTAACAACGAAACCAGTATTCTCAAAACAAATTAGTTTATTTACAATAAATCAACTATAATTATAATCTCTAACATTAACTATAAAAATATTAACTAAATAAAGGATCAAACAAAACTTCCCAGTGGGACTTTAAAATACAAATTAATAGGCCTTTTCTTTTGAATTGTGTATACACTATAAGCATAACTTTGGTACCTCTCATACGATGAAACAACTGCTATTCTTCCGGCTGTATTACATTCTGAGCTCAAGCGATTATCGGGAGCCAAATCTTCTCTAGAGCTCGAGGTGGACGCTGCTGTCTGCTGCTCGCTTGTCCCGGCGATCGCTTCTTGTCTTCTATCTCCATCACCCGTCTTCGGCGACGATAAAATGGGCCGTAACAATATATATATATATGGGCACATGCATGCTACACATATATACATTATTGTACATGATTAATAAAAAAATCAGCCAGAAAATAAAATTTAAAGGCAGAACGAGACAATGAGAAATTTAGATTAAAATTCTTCTTCTTCTTCTTTTGCTACCTCCTTTGTGCCTTTCAGCGTGGAGGTGTCTCAGTCCAGGACAGCCATGCATCACGGTCCCTGGCCAGAGCTCTCATGGCATTCAGACCCTTCCCTCTGTTCTGTCCAAGCCTGGAGATGTGTTCAGCCCATGTAATTCTCGGCCTGCCACCAGGACGCCTTCCCGTCGGTCTGGCCTCATAGAACTTCCTAGGGTCCCGGTGGCCAAACCATCTCAGCTGTTTCTTTTCAACGGATTCTTTAACTGCTGAGACTCCCAAGTCCTCTCGGATCCGCTGGTTCCTGATCTGATCCCTCCGGGTCCGACCGGCAAGCTTCCTGAGGTACTTCATTTTTGCGGCTGTTACTCGGCTCCAGTGTTTGTCCAGTGGGACCCAGCTGCCAAATGGCCTTGAAAATGTGCATTTTAACATTTT
Source organism: Riptortus pedestris (assembly GCA_019009955.1). Lineage (NCBI taxonomy): Eukaryota > Metazoa > Arthropoda > Insecta > Hemiptera > Alydidae > Riptortus > Riptortus pedestris. Next base: position 215,183,224 of record CM032228.1, on the reverse strand, counting down.
CGTCCACCTCTCTCTTTCCCGCAATAGTGTTGCATAAGTGGAAATAAAAACAGATTAAAATTCATTTAATATAAAAAACCTGAAATATTTAAAATGGAATAAGCAGGCGGTAAAAAGTGAATAGATATTAATTTCTATATTAAACAACCCCAAGCTTCGTGTTATGAGAGTTTGGAGAGATAATTCTGCGTACGGGTCGATAGTCATGCATGAAGTTCGGAGTAGAGTTCGTACTTTGAGACTATTTAATTAATTTTTCAGTTTTTTTTTTTGCACTGCTTCAGTTTTGTTTCAAAGTCGATACACAATTGTATTACATGATAAATCATCCATAAAAATTAAAATAAAGCGAATGGACTTCTATATAGAGCAACATACGACGGTATGTTTAAGTATTGAAACTGAGGCAGAGGTGAAGAAAGCAATTCCACAAAGGTAGAGGTATTTCAACAATGAGTAGGAATACAGATTATTTTAGGATTAGTATTCATAAAAAAAAATCCGTCACACAGGGGCTGCGTTAACTAAGCAGATTTCCCACGCGCGTCGCGTATTTGTATTTATCTCAAAACTTAAATGTTAAATGAGAACATTATTTGTTGTGCTTCAAATAACGTACTTCATAATATAACATCTTAATATAATATGAGTAGGTGTGGGGGTTTACTGATGGACGAAAATTAAAAATTGCAAATATCTGCGTTAATATTAAACATTGAAAATAAATGTATATAACGATATTTGTAGTACATTTTATTGTTGATAAAATTGGTTCTATACAATTTTTCTATTCGACGTATAATAACGGAGATATTTCAAATTGTGGAAATTGTACTCCTTTACAATCCTCCTTCCCACTGGTTCGATTGGAGCCATTAATGAACTTGACCTTTAGTTTCGTATGAAACGCTTATATAACGAGTTTGGTTACGATAACATAAGAATTGCGACCACTAGTGCGGTAAGAGACAAATATATATATATAATTTAGAACGGACCTCATTTTTGTCATCTCCTAGGTAGGATCGATGGACATTTGAGGAAATGTTTCGAAAATCTTGTCATGAGTACTACCTCAATTGCTGATTTCCCTTAAAGGATATCTGCAGAGAAGGCCAAGATTATTACTTACTGTAGATTGCCACATACATCTTATTTGTTTCAATAGTAAGGAAATATTCACATTTTATGTTATTTTACTATTTAAAGCTAAGCTCTCCACTCGAGACAAAATAGTCTCGAGACTTGACTCTGAAATGTATATGGGTGTGAGAGCGGTCTCGGAGAGCGGAGAGTACTAGTCTCTGAGACAGGATTTGTCACAGGCTCATTCCTGCTCTCGGCCTCTAGACTCAAGTCTTCCGGCAATGTTGGAACAGCTGAGACCTCAGGCTGAGACTTACTTAGGAGAATGCTATCAAAGAGGGTGGTTTTTTTTCCAAATTTATTCTTTTGTGCTTATTAAATTTGGTAAAATGAGTGTACTGCAGTGGACGGACGAAGAAATTTTCAATTTGATAAATCTTTACGAGGAAAAAGAAATTTTTGTGGAATATTATACACAAATTATACAGGAATCAAGATTTGAAAATTAGTGCATATGAAGAAATGGCGAAAAAATTCAATTGGGATTTGTGACCATTAATCTGTGATGAACAGGAATTGCATCACGCAATTTTGTATCTTGCTTGATAATCTGATGTTTTACTAAATCTAATAGTTGTTCGAATGGCACTGCAGACATCCGAATAAAATTTTGAAACTGATGTGCATCCTCCAACCGTAACTCATTAATGAGAGTGAACCGGCTCCCAAATTAATTCAATGACCCATTCCCTTACCCAGCACTTTTTTTTTGTATTTAATTTTCCGTTTGCGTACAATCTTATATTCAATTAAAAAAGCTAGGGCCTGACGCGAATCCATTTTGCAAAATAAAAATGCTTATTAACCACAAACAATCAAACTGCAATATAACTCTCTATCTTGGTGTCACACAGAATGCCGCAAGATGTGTCTCTAGTCGACACGAAAATGTCTTGGTCTCGAGACTATAGTCACCGTCGAATCTCCCGCACCAGTCTCGAGATCGCAAGAGATCTCAAATGGACAAGAACCTGGGACCAATCTCAAGATTTTGTCTCAATTCGACACTTAGCTTTGAGATTACTTCTGTTCTTGACTTCGCAATTATGCACTTCAAAATTAACTATTAAATATTAAAATAAATACCTATTTAATTCATTTTTGATTAGTTTAACGACTTAATGTCGCAAGGAAAAATTATTTGGACAAAATTAATTGATTATGTTGAGGCACAACTAAGAAAGGCGAAGAATAAAGGTGAGTGAAAGCTGATTGCTGGAATAAAAATTGATAATAGACAGGTTTCCAAAAAAAACTATTTTTAATTTATTAACTCAAAATAACAACTGAGGTCATCTTTCTATTAAATACAAAAGCGGCGAAATTATGTTTGAAGTACAAAGTTTCCCGGGGAAGATAAAGAAAATAGCACATTGAAATATCGTTTTTAGTCTTCTAGAAATTACTGGAGTCATGCTTGAAAGAAAAAAAAAATTCAGATCAAACATTATTAATATTTCTCTAAAGATGGTTATTCTCTCAACAATGTGCTTCTTATTTTTCAAAAGCACTCCTGAGTAAAAGACCATACAATTGGTAGCAGCTTGTACAATTCTTTAACATGCAACATGTGGTCAGGCGATACTCCTTACACAACTTCAAAGATGGATCCAAAACTAACTACGGCTACTGCAATAACCGGAAATGAAACATAGTCAAATTGCACAATGAAACAAGTATTTAAACTGTAGAACTACATAGTATCCAGGTTAACATTTCGACATAAAAACAATTCAAAATGAAAATACTCTTCGATTTACTGGCACATTGAGCGCTTTCATCGTCTTTCGGAGTATTTATAACACAAAGTCCTTTTTTCCAAAAATGTTTTGAACAACTACAACATAGAAACTTAAAACTGAGTGCAAGAAAAAGATATCTTGTTACAACTAACATAATAATATAATACTTCCAAAATACAACTTTCCTTAACAAAACGAAGGGATTAAATTAATTAAAATGGACCCTTGGAAAAGGCAACAGAAGAAGAGAAATAAAATGGAAAGTTCGTGTCGTGGAATGAGAAATCACTAAAACTTGCACAATGAGATTCAGTGGTTTTAACTCGTCTTAGAATAGGGCGCTCTTTCCTTACGCAATCTTATTTAATGGAAAGAAAAGAGGAAACGATATGTAAAGACAACAACTTAATGTTAACCATAAAACATACACGGAATGAATGCAGGGGACGTCACGAGTTTAAACTTTCCTTTCACTTGAAAGGCAGCGCATATATTGAAATTGCTCTTCAATACCTTTATTTATTCGAAATTACATTCGAAAATTTGATTAAACTAACATTTACTAATCTCACATAACGCCTATTTATTTATTTGTATATATATTTTTCTTGTTCTGTTGATTTGTTGAAATGCTTTATCTACTGCACTTTGTTGTCCTACTACGTGGCTTTTTTTCTTATTTCTTTTGGTACTCTATTTTGTATTATAAAGTTTTTTTTTAAATGATAAATAAATCAAAACATGTCGGTGAACGTTTGGAAAAAGATATACGAAGAAACGTGAGTGGTAAGAGTATTTAAGGCGAAAGAAAGGAAGGAAGAAGGAACCACCTAAGATCAATTCTAGCTGTGACACTGTACCAGGGTTAGCAAATAAGAAGTAAATAGAATGGCGGAATCTCTTAATGATTTACTCAACGACTTCGAAGGGGTTTGCAAACAAAATGGCGAACCTCGTGGAAAAATAGATATTGTACGCCACATTTTTTATTATGTTTTTGACATGTCTTTCTTAACAGCAAACAAAAAAAATATGGCCGAATGTGGTTTAACCGCCAAGACTTCTAACGATAATGAAAGCTACTCCTATTAGAGCATAGTTACATTAATCACGCCAAGGGGAAGGAATCTATAATAAGAAAGGCAGCAAAACATTACCGCTCATGGTTTTTCCTGATTTACGAGTATCTCTCCCAGTTCCTAAAGACGATGTACCACTTGTCGAATACGAATCACCTTCTAATTTCTACAAATGTTACTATTGGAATCTTCAAATCAAAGGACTCCGAAAAACCAATAGGAAACGAAATATCGCTATTTTTAATTTTAGGCTGCCCTTCCAACCTCCACTCCTGCTCCATCTGCCGGGCTGATTTGTGAATCTAAAACATCCAGGGCGTCACCCAAACGCATACAAAAAAAAATCATTCAAATCGGTTTAGGAGTTCAGTGACATACACACGTACAGTAGAAAAATATATATATAAAGATAAAGATATATATATATATATATATATATATATATACAAGCTCAGATACCCGGCTTCGCTCGGGAATTCATTTGAGGCTGAATGGTGATGGTATATTTTTGGCAAGGCTTTGCACAATATTTTGATATTTACCCGTTCCAGTGTTTAGGGTTAATACCCGTTGTTGGCATTTGTTAATAATAAAATTATTTTTATATGTAAGACTTCACTGTCCTGCATATTGTCATATTTCCCGTCTCCTGTGCATTATGCATAGATTTGAATTATTAAGGAGAAAATATTCACATACATTTGAATTAATTTTTTCAGGTGAGGTACCTGGTAGTTCATATTGAAAAGAAGTGTTGAGCAAATTTCTCTAAATAACAAAATAAACAACTTTTGTTATGTGCATATGCCGAAAATGCAAAAGGAAATCATTATTATTAATTTCAGGCCTCCCTTATAACCCCCACTCCTGCCCGTCCCTAGAAATGTTAGTATCGCTTATTATAAGGAAGGCGTTAGTGCTAATACACATACTGAGTGTTTTATTTAGTTCGGTTGAGTCTTTTGTGCCAAATAAAATTGTTGTCTCCCGCTATAATTTTTAGCGTATAACGCCTTTATACTTATACGATGATAGTGTATATAAAAAAAAGTTTCTCTAAATAACAAAATAAACAACTTTTGTTATGTGCATATGCCGAAAATGCAATAGGAAACGAAATATCACTATTATTAATTACAGGCCTTCCTTATAACCCCCACTCCTGCCCGTCCCTAGAAATGTTAGTATAGCTTATTATAATGAAGGCGTTAGTACTAATTCACATACCGAGTTTGGTTTAATTCGGTTGATTCTTTAATGCCAAATAAAATTGTGGACTCCCGCTTTAGTTTATAGCGTATAACTCATTTATGCTTCCGTATACGGCAACAGTGCATAAAAACAAAAGTTACTCTAAACAACAAAATAAACAACTTTTGTTATGTGCATATTTGCTGAAAAAGCAATAGGAAACGAAATATCGCTATTTTTAATTTCAGGCCTCCCTTATAACCCCCTCTCCTGCCCGTCCCTAGAAATGTTAGTATGGCTTATTATAAGGAAATCGTTAGTATTAATTCACATAGCGAGTTTGGTTTAGTTCGGTTGAGTCTTTTGTGCCAAATAAAATTGTGGACTCCCGCTATAGTTTTTAGCGTATAACTCATTTATACTTCCGTATACTGCAAAAATGCATATAATAAAAGTTATTCTAAACTACAAAAAAAACAACTTTTGTTATGTGCATATTTGCTGAAAAAGCAATAGAAAATGAAATATAGCTATTTTTAATTTCAGGCCTCCCTTATAACCCCCACTCCTGTTCGTCTTAGAGAATATTAATATAGCCTAAAGTCTAAGTTGGGCTAGTAGTAATATACATACCAAGTTTCATAAAATTCGGTTCAGCCGTTTATGCGTGAAAAGGTAACAAACAAACAAACAAATAAACAAACAGACACGAAAGAAACAAAATGTAGTTATGGTGTCTATGACATGTGAAACGAAAAGTTATCGTGAAATTTCGCGAAAAAAATCAATGTACAGACAGAGGATACAATTATATATATATATATATATATATATATATATATATATATATATATATATATATATACATATACGGGGTGTGGCTATTAAATAACGAGTCTGAAGCTGCTTCAGAAGAAGTGCGCATGCGTCAAACGCCAGCAACTAACAGCTGTTATCGTGAAGCTTCCTCTTTCGAATATAGTGCCTCTCGCTTCTGTAAACAAATCAGTACAGCCGTAGCCTTCGTTCGCATTAGAGTTGTTTTTTTGTTTCGCCGGAAAAATGTTAAGTGTAACAGTAGAGCAACGAATTGTTGTGAAATTTCATGTGAAACTTGGAGAAACCGCTACTGAAACTTATAATTTATTAAAAGAAGTGTATGGCAATGAATGTTTATCGTGTGCACGTGTTTTTGAGTGGTTTAATCGTTTTCAAGGTGGCCGAGAAGACGTTCAAGATGATTCACGCCCGGGTCGCCTTTCCACGTCGAAAACGGATGACAATATCGAAAAAATCGGTAATCTGATTCGATCTGACCGTCGGGTAAGTATTCGTGCGATTGCTGAAACTGTACGAATTGATAAAGAATCCGTACGGCAAATATTACATAACAATTTTAACATGCAAAAAGTGTGTGCCAAAATGGTGCCTAAATTCTCACATTTGAACAACTGGAAGCTCGCAAAAATGTTTGTACTGACACTTTGAATGCCATTGAAAATGACCCAAACTTACTGGAAAGGATAATAACATGTGACGAATCGTGGTTTTTATGTATGATCCTGAAACAAAGCGCCAATCCATGCACTAGAAGAGCCCATCTTCATCGAGAGCCAAAAAAGCTCGAATGAGCAAATCAAAATTAAAAGCAATGTTGATTGTTTTTTTCGATATTCATGGGATTCTGAACCTTCACTGGGTTCCTGAAGGTCAAACGATTAATAACATTACTACCTTCACGTTCTTGCTGAACTCCGCGAAAGAATAAGGAAAAAACGACCTGAATTGTGGAAGGACAAGTTATGGGTTCTCCAACAAGACAATGCGCCGGCTCATTCCGAGGTTTCTAGCCAAATTCAGCATCCCAGTGTTAGACCATCCGCCTTATTCGCCGGATCTTGCGCCGTGCGACTTCTATTATTAATAATATTAGTTTTACTATCATTATTCCTACATTTACATTTAAATTCTCCATATGTATATTATAACATTCTTTGTATAGAATGCTTGTTTCACTTTGGTGGCACATGTAAAATAGTTTCTCAAGACATAGATTGTTAAACTGGTGAAGCTGGAAAATTTATTAATTAGACCGAAAGTAATCCCATATTGATTCCAGACACTGTTTCTATGGCCATTGTTCTGTGAGAAACTATTCCATAGCATAGCAACTGTCCTGCTGTCAAAGCTTATTCAGCCATACATATCTGGCTATTGTACAAACATGTTCCCTTTAGACATCTGCACATATCTCCAAACTAATTGGCAACTAAGGTAAACTTTCGTAGAGGGTGTTCCTTGCTGATATTTAGTGCATCCGATATTGCCTTTAATTTTGCATTTAAGTAACTTAATACTTTATATTAAACGACCTCTATATCTTATAACTGTCAGGTGCAAGACTTAGCATTGGGCTGTTCAATATTGGCTTACGGTTTTAGAAAGTTTTAGGGCAATCAGCTACAGAGATTGTACTGGTGATGCCACTTTTGGAAACGTTTCGTCAAAAGTCCACAGATTCCGAACAGTAGACAAAAAACTAGTACATTAAAATATAATGGCAAAATCTGCGTTGGTTAACTGGGAAATCTGATATTCCTTTCCATGAAAAATTTAAGATTATTAGATATAATGGATTATAAGATAGTTAATGACGAATTCGTACCAAAGAACAAAACACGTTATTTTTGAGATTAAGAAATCCAAAAATAAAGACATTTACTTCACTGCGAGTAGTACAACTAAACTGTAAATAACACTCAAGGGTTTGTCTGCAATGTCATTTAAATTCGTCAATACTCCTGTCTGTCCCTCCGCATTTGTGTTCACTCAATCACTTTAAAACGGCTTAAAAGTTTTCAATGTGCATTTATGTTTTAGAACAACCAATTTACGAAATATGTGAAGTCAAAATTTCAACTAAGTGTATGGGTTTACTTTGGCGTGAAAACACACATCCTTCAATATCATCGTTAATTAGTTTTATCAAAAAGTATAAATAATAAATTATCCCAAGAATTCAGTTTCAGGTCCGAAAATGATATTTAAGTTTATGGTTTTCTAAATTTTGACTTCCAACTACACGACGATGTTATATGTGTTTCGTTAGTGACTCTTTTGCGTAATAAAGTATTTTGTATGGGTATCAAGGAAATTAATAGTGTACGTTGGTTATTTTATGCTTTTACCCCACAGGAAAGAGTTGGGGTTTATTTGAAAGTAAAATCGTATGTCTCTTAATATTGATTTAATCTGAAAAAAGGAAATAACCAATTTTTTTTTTAAATTGTATTTTTCAGTGTCTGCTCGTTGCTACTTTTTATGAGTTTCAAAGTTCTAAGCCAAACATAATTTATTAGTAGTCCACAAGAACGCTTTAAAAGATACTGTGAAATGCTTTATATTTTCGTAGGGAAAACATTTTGTTTACATAAGTTACACTTTGCTCTTCTACCATTGAGGAGAGCGAGGGTGTTCTTAGAATTGCAATAATTATATTTTCATGGGATACCATTTTCGTTTCAACCTTCAAAATGACGGGTTGAAAGAAAAATAGCTAATTATAACAGAATTAGCTAATTACTTCCAACAGTCACCGCTTCATTCACTCTTCTTTGGTATTACAATGGAATACTGAGAATGGTTTTATTATTTGCTCCACTAATGATGCTGGAATCATTTTTCACTTTTATGGAAGACTATATTTATTTTCTTCTTATTCTGGATTCAATATTTGTATATGAACTTCATGGCAAGAGTCACTAATAAAAACATATTATCTGCGAAAACTTTATTCATTCTGCCCGACATGTTTCGTGTTTTAAATACGGCCTCTTCAGGGGCGATCTTTTTTTCAAAAAATAATAACATTAATTTAAAAAAAAAAAAACCAATGACAATTCTTTGCTAGATACTGCACTAATAAGTGCCTACTTACATGATATATTTATTAAATTTAATTACAGATTGCTACTTACTTTTCTGAAGTAATCGTTCACTGTTAGGTTCATTGCGACTGTCCCTTCCTCTCTGGGGAGGTCGTTGATACTGAGACGGCCGAAGTAGATTAAGTCAGCTGACTACAGATTGATTATTTACACGTCAAATTTGAACTGGAATATTTCGTCATAATTTATAATCGATTATTTTATGATAAAATGTTGTGGAATATATGATTGATGTATTTAATTTCTGTGTCATTGTTCACCGGCGTATAAGATAAAAGTCCATCACGCAGGGGCTGCGTTAACTAAGCAGATTTCCCACGTGCGTCACGTTTTTGCATTTATCTCAAAAATTAAAAGTTCAATGAGAACATTATTTTGTATTTAAATTTCAAATAAAGTGCTTCATAACATGGAATATTGTTAATATGAGATGTGTAGGAGTGGGGGTTTAATAAAGACCGAAAACTAAAAAATGCAAATATCTCAGTTAATAATCAAGATAGTGAAAAAATATAAATAACAACATTTATAGAAAATTAAATTTGCAATAGAATGGTCCTATACAATATTTCGATTCGACGCATAATAACGGATGTATTTAGAATTTCTAAATTCTCCCCTCTAAACCCCCCCTCCCCCTGGTTCGATTTCAGCTGTTAACGAACTTAATCTTTCTTTTTGTAAAAAACGATTATATATCAAGTTTGGTAACGATAACTTAAAAACTGCGACCGCTAGAGCGGTAACAGAATGTATATATATATATATATATATATATATATATATAAAATTGTAACCTCTGTCTGTACATTGATTTTTTTCGCGAAATTTCACGATAACTTTTCGTTTCACATGTCATAGACACCATAACTGCATTTTGTTTCTTTGGTATGTGTTTGTTTGTTTGTTTATTTGTTTGTTACCTTTTCACGCATAAACGGCTGAACCGAATTTTATTAAATTTGGTATGTATATTACTACTAACCCAACTTAGACTTTAGGCTATATTAATATCCTCTGAGATGAACAGGAGTGGGGGTTATAAGAGAAGCCTGAAATTAAAAATAGCGATATTTCGTTTCCTATTGGTTTTTCGGCAATTATGCACATAACAAAAGTTGTTTACTTTGTTATTTAGAGTAACGTTTGTTATATACCTTTTTTTGTATACCGAATTATAAACGAGATATACGCTAAAACCTATAGCGGAAGTGAACAATTTTATTTGGGACAAACGGCCCAACCGAATTAAATAAAACTCGGTATGTGCATTAGTACTAACGCTTTCATTATAATAAGCCATACCAACATTTCTAAGGACGGGCAGGAGTGGGGGTTGTAGGCGAGGCCTGAATTTAAAATAGCGGTATTTCGTTTTCTATTCGTTTTTCGGCAAATATGAACATAACAAAAGTTGTTTATTTTGTTATTTAAAGTAAATTTTGTGATATTCATTTTTGTCTTTTAACAATGTATAAACGAGATATACACTATAAACTAAAGCGGGAGTCAACTATTTTATTGGGGACTAATGATTGAACCGAACTTTACAAAACTCGGTATGTCAATTAGCATTAATTCTTCCATGATTATAAGCTATATTAAAATGTTTAGGTTAGAACGGGGGTGGGGGTTATAAGGGAGGCCTGAAATAAAAATTCGCGATATTTCATTGTCTATTTGTTTTTCGACAAACATGCACATAATAAAAGTTGTTTACTTTGTTAATTAGATTAACTTTTTTTTTTTTTTTTATACATTTCTCCAGGAGCAATGTGTGGAGCAAGTAATTTGCGAAGAAATATTGATATGCTCAACAATTTATTCCTATTTGAACTCTCAGGTACCTCAGCTGGAAAAATTAATTCAAATCAATGTTAATATTTTGTCCTTAATAGCTGAAATCTATGCATAATGCACAGGAGACGGGAAATGTGACAATTTGGAGGATCGTGAAGACTTACATAAACAATTAATTTTATTATTAACAAATGCCTACAACAGGTATTAACCCTATACACTGGGACGGGTAAATGTCAAAATATTGTGCAAATTAAAGCCTTGCCAAAAAAATACCATCACCATTCAGCCTCAAATCAATTCCCGGGCGAAGCCGGGTATCTGAGCTAGTATATATATATATATATATATATATATATATATATATATATATATATATATATAAAATTGTAACCTCTGTCTGTACATTGATTTTTTTCACGAAATTTCACGATAACTTTTCGTTTCACATGTCATAGACACCATATCTGCATTTTGTTTCTTTCGTGTATGTTTGTTTGTTTGTTTGTTTGTTTGTTTGTTTGTTTGTTTGTTTGTTTGTTTGTTTGTTACCTTTTCACGCATAAACGGCTGAACCGAATTTTATGAAACTTGGTATGTATATTACTATTAACCCAACTTAGACTTTAGGCTATATTAATTTTCTCTGAGTCGAACAGGAGTGGGGGTTATAAGGGAAGCCTGAAATTAAAAATAGCGATATTTTGTTTTCTATTGGGTTTTCACCAAATATGCACATAACAAAAGTTGTTTATTTTGATATTTAGAGTAACTTTTGTCATTTACACTTTTGTCGTATATCGACGTTTAAATGCGTTATACGCTAAAAATTATAGCGGGAGTCAACAATATTATTTGCCAAAAAAGACTCAAACGAACTAAATAAAACTCGGTATGTGTATTATCAGTGAGGCCTTCATTATAATAAGCCATACCAACATTTCTATGGACGGGCAGGAGTGGGGGTTATAAGGGAAGCCTGAAATTAAAAATAGCGATATTTCGTTTCCTATTGGTTTTTTCGCAAATATAAACATAACAAGGCCTGAAATAAAAATTCACCATATTTACATGTATAAGAGACGGGAAATATAAAAATATCGAAGACTGTGAAGCCTTATCGAACAAATAATTCTATTACTAGCAATTCCACGGCAACGACGGGTATCAATCCTAATCACTGGGACGGGTAAATGTCAAAATATTGTGCAATGTAAAGCCTGCTAAAAAATACCATCACCATTCAGCCTCAAATGAATTCCCGGGCGAAGCCGGGTATCTGAGCTAGTATATATATATATATATATATATATATATATATATATATATATATATATATACATACAGTTTTGAACAGACCTCATTTTCTTCATCTCCTGGGTAGGATCGATGGACATTTTAAGAAAAATGTTAAAAATCGCGTCATGAGTACGACCTCAATAGCTGATTTCCCTCAAGGGAAATCTGCTAAAATGATGAAATTATTCGGTGATTAAGTTAATCCAAACTTTATTTTTAGGCTGGAAACCATTTTTATTCCAGCCCCACAGTCATGGGAATCAGCAATGTAAATAAAAATGTCTTAATATCCGTTTAATTACTACTTTCACCTATACATAAAATATAAAAGATGTTTGGCAACGGTCAGTATTGTTTCTATGATGGCACGGGCATTTTGTTGCCAGATGAAAATTAAAGATTTATTTAGCCCTTAAATTCACGGGAAAGCATTTCTAATTCAATCAGTGGTAACACAGCTTGTTATGAATAATTCTATGCACTGTGGAAACTATTTGCGCATCGATGCCTCATATTGAACGAAACTTAGCCTTCAGTACCTAGCAATGTAACATTCCAATGCCTTATAGATTATACAACTATGTACACTTAGTTTATACAACTAATCTATGGCGGACAGTTAATGTAATAATGCATACTTCAAATGATTTAAAAATCATTCTTATTTCTCTACTAGTTTTTAGTAAGTTCAAATATATGTAATTCACATGTTCTACGCCTGTTTTCTTAGAGAACTAGAAACTTTAAAGTGATAGTTGATCAATTATGAATTTCTAGTTTACTATTCAGGCTACACTTCATATGGGATAATCAATCTATTTTATTTCTTGAACTATCGATATAAATCATCTGACTTGACCCACCATGCTTATTAAGCTATTCTCCGACTGTCGCTGCTAATGGCAGGTCCTATAGAAAGATGTAGCCGTTAGTTTAGTTGCTTTTTTGTATTAGAATTTCTCCTGATTAGGCGTCACATGGTCGCAAAACTAGTAGAGAAATAAGAATGATTTTTAATTAATCATCACCTTTCTCGACGAAAACAACCTCCACTCAGATTCTTCTAAATATAGGCTCATATTATTTTCAAATTTTATGAATGCAAAACAAAACAAAAAAAAATAGAATAGTGCCTCTCTGAATGATTCACGTTATTAGATTCAGTTCATTCAGAACTTTACATATCTACTGTCAGATAGAACTCAGAAAACTTATCGAACTTGCGAGCAGTTCCCACGACACACATCTTTCTCATCTGTTGACCTCCCATTGTATATCATAAAGTGCGATGATTATCTTAAATATCCTGTTCTCAAGAGTCTTTCGTAATGCGAATTTGAGGTATGTTAAATAAATTAATCAAATTACCTTATTTTAAATAATTATAAAAGGCTCAGGGACCCCTATGTGTTAAAGCGTTGGCCTTAATCTCACATGGTAAACCTACTAGACAGTTCTAACTAGAGTGGTGAGCTCGATTCCCACCTGGGGATTAGGAATTAATTTAGTGACGAACTCATTGAAAAAAATGTTTTGTCCCATGCTGGCTGGTGGTGGTAACCTATAGATAGTATTTTATTTTAAAATTTCACTTAAGTTTATTTATTAATATTCACTTCTTTTAGATATATATTCTGTATTTTTATTTATTGATATAAGCGTGATTTATGACCTCGTTGTAATGCATATAGATTTTATTGACGTTGTTGTTTTTATGTGTAGCTCTGAAGATGGAGACAATGGTCTTCAAAAGCGCTTAGCGTTGAAATAAAAGACTTGTGAAGAATTGGACGTATATTTCTCTCTCCAAGTACACACCATTCTTCACTTTCAACAACACTGCTGCGATATAGATAGCCCGTTCCAATTAGCCTAAGTAGCATAAAGTGGACGTTAATAAATAATAATAATAAAAATAATTATAAATACTTCAATAGTTAGGATGATTAAAGTATATTTCCAAAAATTTTTTCTTGGTTCATATTTCGCAGTTTGTGAATTATAATTTGTTTGTATCCAACGAAGTCTATTTCAGCGATTTAATAAATATCCCAGGTAATTTATGTTTTTATTCTTTAATTTAGGTTATTTTCTAGCCTTGAATTTATATTTTGAGAACTGACTTCATTCAAGTGGCTTGAGAAATGCCTGCAAGAGAAATATTTTCACTTAAGCTTGAAAAAGTTTGACATATGGAGTTGGAAAATGTGAATGACAGATTCAGGTATAAAAGTTTCCACCTATCGTAATGTACACATTTTTCTGAGCATGTATTCGCGTAAATGTAAAATTTATTGGTTGGCTTGCTGATTGTGGCCTCTTGTGGGACTACCCCGGGAGACATAAATCAAACCTGTGAAAATAGAGGTGTTATTGGGGTGAAGGGCCCCCTCGAAACCCAACTGCCACGTAATATGCTTTCCATCAGTCACAAATCCAATATGTCAAGATTTGTGACTCTTATTTCTTATGGATTTGTACATTTCTAAACAAAAAATAAATCTACAAAATCACAAGAAACGTATTCCTAGTTTACATTCGTTTCATTACCATTTCAGAATGGAACAAAAAAGCACTCTATAGAAAGAAAAAGTTTTATCTCTATAGATGTAAGTCTAATGTGCTCGTAATATAATGTAAGTACTTTATCTTTACCTTTAAAGGACTAAATAATCCAATTAAAACGTATTTAACTCTAATGTTATTAATCATATCAAGTGTTCTGTGAAATAACATTGCAATTGAATATATTTTAATTTAGTCTTTCCAAGGCAGTGATAAAGTACTTACATTGTAATACGAGTACATTAGAATTACGCCTATAGAGATGAAACATTTTTTTTTTAATGAATATTTTATATCGGGGTTAGCCATGTGAGTTAATGCATTGACTTTAATCTCACAACGTAAACCTAGAGTGGTGAGTTCGATTCCAGCCTGGGCAATAGGAATTTATTTAGTGACGTACTCATTAAATAAAATCCTTAGTCCCAACTTAGCTAGGAAAGGGTGGTAGCCTGTAGATAACCCGTCCCAATTAGCCATAGTTCTAAAAAGTGGACGTTAATAAATGATAACAATAATATTTTATATCTTGACTTCAATTATAAGTACATCGTGGGCGTTTGTGTCTGAAATCAGAAATTATCCGTTTTGTCCCTTCCTGCATCCCTTATGATTAGACCCAGAGCGTGACGTATGAATGTTTGTGTTAAGTACGCATCTCTCTTAACCTGCCTTAAAATGTTGAAATTTTAAATTTAGGAATGCTGTCTGTCACATCTAGTTTCTATGATTTTTCTTTTGCTTCAAGTCGACTTTGCATGGAGTAATTAGAGTAGACCAAAAATTAAAAATAAAACATCTCCGCACCTAATAAAGATTTGGAAGACATGAATCTCCGTTCTTCATTTTTATTTATTTAAAAAAAACAAGAAAATAAAAACTATAATTTATTTTCTATAAAATGTCTTGATTTTTACTTAGGAGCGGACATTTCGAATATGAATTTCAAATGAAATGCAATAAAATATTTTGTGTATTTAATTTATTAGGATCAATTTTTTTTATTACCACTTTCAACAGAATATTCTTTTCAGCTAGAACAGTACCAGCCAATGTTTATTGTTATTACAATGATATTCAGAATAGTGGACATACTCTTTAGACGCCATAGGCCATTAAGGAGAGTCTTAGACTTCCCTTAAAATGCTTAGCCAGACATTTTGAATGAATTGAGCAATTTTTAACTGTACTGAAAACTTCTAAAATTCCTTTTTCATATTTTTAAAACATGCTTCTTATTTATAGATAAAATTATTAACATTTTTTGATTAATTTTAACGACTAAACCCTATTCTCGTGTTTCATTCTTATGTGGTCGATTAATGGAACCTGGGGGCTGGAAGGTTAGTTATTGCATGTGCAGTTTTCTATTGCAGTGAGACTTCAAAAACTTGGCTCCCAGTTCGATTACTTTTTGAAGAACTAGGCTTTTATATTTTAACCTTTGAGTAGTTTTGCAAAAACTATTAGTACAGCAATTACAGTTTTTTTAGTTATTTAAATTAACTATATTATTTAATTAATTCATTATATATATATTTATATATATATATATATATATATATATACATATATAGATAAAGTCATTTTTTTTATAACTCCAGTAATGTTTCTGTATTATCAATTTCAGGTGGGAGCACTAATTGTATAATAACTTTGCGACACTGATTGCAGTAATCAACAAAAGTGAGTAATGAGATAGTTTTTCTTTTGAATAAGTTTTCGTACATGTTATTTTCTTTTCTTTTAAATAATAAATAGAGATTTATTCCTTTAATACTTCTGATGAAATTGATTTGTGTTGATAATTATGTCATGTCTGCCGATGTCATTTCAGACTCTTTCTTGACCCATTTTTAAGATAGGTTTAACTGCTGTTAGCAATAATAAATTAGCTGGCATACTCAATAAATAAAGGGAATAGAGTATAAAATTTTAATATCTTCTTACCCTGGAGTGGAACGAAGATCCCTGAAGGCCGGCATGTCCCAATACTTCTCCCTGTATTTCATCCACCAAGTACATTGTACCCCGATTTCAAGAGGGACGATTGGTATTTCGGTAATAGAATAAATGCGAGGATTTCGGAAAACAAAAGCCCCCTCCCCCTCCCAGACCTGATGAGGTCATTGTACAAAATAAAGTTATCGAACAAGTAAACCATGGAGATGTCACAACGCCTTTATTTCAAAACGGTTTATCATCAGATCTAAAAAATAAATTGTTGGGAAAGGGCATACAACAACGACTCCGGTAAATTTCTTACTCTGCCAGGTAAGAGGGAAGAATGAAGAAGCAGAGAATGGTTCATTCTGGTAATTCATAATCCCTTGAACGACAGAATAAGGAATTTAGGTGAGCGCAAAATATGCTTGCCGTATTTTGCTCTTGTAGATGTCAAGAGTTAATAAAAATGTAATAGATCTCCAATTCAATCATTGAAGTTGGTAGGATGAACTAGCACAAGCTGGCAAGAGATGACAAATGTAGTGCTGATAATCGTGTGCACCTGGAGCCGGAGTGACACCACATCAGACACCTTCAAATGCAAAGAGGAACAAAGCATCAAAGGCTACAGTTTGCACCTGTTTAATTGTTTTCAAAGAACGAAATTACTTTGCTGCCCATAAATGTGAGGTTTGGACTAGGAGGCTAATTGTGCAAACTATTAAGCGCATTAAACAAATTAAGGCAATGAAAAGAAGATTTTGTTATGAAATATCGGAATAATAATTATAAAAACAAGCTCTATTATTCCTTTCCTGATTCTATACTGGACGGTAGCAAGGGTCGTCAAGAATATATTAATGTATACAGAAGAAGCCGATGAAGCGGCATGATATCCTTTGAGTAAGGTTTTTAAAAGGTGTTAAAGGTGAGAAATTGGAGATTATAAGACTTGCTGATTGAATGAGGCTCAAGACAGGGAAATCCAAAAACCAATCCAACAAACCTTACCCATGTTGATTTTGAATTCTATATATGCCCCCCTCCCTAGTCAAACAGATGATCAACCTTACGTTAAAAAGACTTTTTAAAACCGCTTAGTAAAAAAAAAGGGGGAAAAACCGGGACCGTAATTTGGTGCAAAAAAAAATCGCGACTACGCAATGTAGTAGAACCATAAGCAGAAGTACAGAGTATAAAATAAACATCACCGATGAAGATTGATCTGGTGAGCTGAAATTCTACAATAGGCACAACTAGAAAAAGAAGAAAACAAAAAGTTGACACATTAGTGGGAGTGGGCTAATGTACATTGAGAGAGGTTAATGAAAAAAAGGAAGGGTTGTGATGAGGAACAATGGAATCTCTAGGAGATTTCCAATATACCGTGAAATCAACAAAGAGGAAGTGGGATCTAGGTCAAATGATCGCATCATCGTATTAACGATGTATGTAATACGTCGCAACGCGTTCTCATCGAGAACATATAGACTGAATGAAGTTGAAACAACATTTTGTTCCGAGGGAAGCGGACTTCAACACAACAAAAATGATGCTTCCTTGAAAACGTCAAGAGTAGAAAATCGGGATATAGATAGCCTATGTAGACCAAAAGTAGAGTCTATGCAGTGTTTCCACCATCACAACTATTAGAAAAACAAACAATGATGGAGGAAATGATATCCATCTTCTAAAATAGATATACATACATATAAAACAAAAACCTTTATTAAAATGAAATGAACGATGTATAAAAAAGATTGATAGCTGGAGCATTTAAAGAAATCGTTATGTACTAAAATTACCGAACATTAACAAGGTAAAAATGCAACCTAAAATTGCTATTCACAAATTACAATGATTTAAAGACTGTGTCTGGGACAAACGGGTGGGCGGTAACAATGGTGAGACTAAAAAATATCGGACAAGTGGGGCTGCGTAAATTAAGCAGATTTCCACGTGATGTATAACACACTTGTGATTTCATCCCACCACATATTCTTTATTTCTGTGTAACACAAGCTATGAGTAGTAGGCGGGGGGTGGGGGTGGGGTACTGAAGGCTGAACACAAGAAAACACAAATAAGTCACCTAATATTGGGTTACTAAAAAATGTATAGAACAACAATTGCAGATCAACAATAGTCTAACAAGATTAGTTCTATAACATTTCATCATTCCACTCATACAATATTTTGAATTTTCAAATTCCTTATCTTTGCCCCTACTATGTCCGATTCTGCCAATTACCAACATTATCTTTGGTGTTGACTAAAACGGTAAAATTTCGAGTATAATATAAATCAAATAAACATTTTCGAGATAAGAACGTAATATCATGATTGATGACGTCATCACTTAACAAATTTGCCCAAATCTCGCATAATAAAGGTCTCTTGAAACAATATTTCGTATTTAAGCTTAGAACAAAGTGGTTCATGATATAACAGCGTATTGCTATTCTGACATGAGCAGAAGTGGAGGTTTACTGAGGGCTAAAAAATAAAAACTTAAAATATAGTGGTTAGTATCGAAGATAGAGAATAAAAGTATATAACAATACTTATTGTACATTTAATTTTCAATATGATTGGGTTTATACAATTTTTCGGTCCGATGTATTCCTCCAATTCAAAATCTAAACCCCCTTCCTCCACTGGGCAGATTTCAGCCTCTAAGAAACTTGATCTTTAGGTTTGCATGAAACGCTTATATATGGTTTGGTAACGATCAGACAAACATTTCGACCACTTGTGCAGTAACAGACAAGTATATAAATATATATAATAATTTTTAAAGGATCTCATGTCACACTAGGTAGGATCGATGGATGGAAACCTGACGAAATTTTTCGAAAATAACATCATGAATGTGACCTTCATAGCTTATGTCCTTTAATGGAAATCTGCTAAATATACTTGTATACTTGAAAGAGCCTAATAACATACAACTGATTCCAAGGGAAAGTACTTACTGTTGCCTCGAGTGAAATATATCCCATTTTAGCAACACATAATCCAATTAACAACAAGGGTAGGATGACGACAATAATAAATGTGAGATGGTACTCAGGTATAATTACTTGTGACATATGGCATTCTGACTCTATGATAAGGCTAATCTCTACGACTGATAACAAATGGCTTCACTAAATTACTACTGGTGAATCACGTTCTCCTATTACCTACCACTCAAAAACTTATATCTCTATAGCTACTAGCCTACATCTCGCCGTACTAACATAATCCAATGTAAGCACTTTATCCTGGTTCTTGAAATTATTGTATGATGTAATTAACATTTATTTAGGCCCTTTTCAGCATATAATAATTATTAGAATAATAATTGAAGAATTTGTTTCCATCCATGGGTTAAATAAATAAAATAAAGCGATTGCAATACCATGAACTTCGGGGAAATAAAATTAATAAAATTCAATTCCCGAAGCTTGGTGTTATACAAAGAATTGTGGTGAATGGAAACGGTTGAGGAAAATAATTAGCCATCTGTGTTACCCTTCATTGAAAGTTGAAATACAAATTATCTCAAGCGTAAATTTAATTAAGGTTTTTCGTAGTAAATCGACACTTCTGTCAATGATTTAAGGACAGTAATATAGGTCATGTTAGGGAATGAATTGATCGTTATATTTAATAATTCTTTGGATGTTTTATGAAGAATAAAAAAACACACATTCAGATAAAACTTGATAAACCTTTTTTTGTACTTAAGAACAGATTATAATGACCAAATTCATTCCCTAAATAAATACACAAAAAAATCACAATTTTATAGAGGAATTCACATAGAAGACAAAGAAAGTCTAAATCGTACCCGAGTTAAAAATTAGAATTTTAATGATCATATCACGAGTGAAAAATACATTTTAAACTTAATTTCTTCACAAATTTCATAAAGCCAACATCATTGCTGATATTGAGTTTCGACGTTTATGTAAGCTCCCACTCTTGTCTGTAGTAGTAAGTATAAAATAGCTCAAGGTGAGAATGTTCAAATCCTGAAATTTCATATTATGGAAAACAGATATATCTTATTTAGTGACCGGAAGTCAAATATTGATATTCAGTTCTATCGAGTTTCTATCATGAAAATCAAATATTTCGGGTTGTTGACTGGAAGTCGGAAATTAAATATTGAAATTAAATTCTATCGACTTTCTCTCATAGAAATCTAGAAAATATACCATTTGACGAATCATTTGTCACGAAATCATATATGCAAATTTATAATAAATACCCTTTAAGAAGACAAAAAGAGTATTCTAAAAACAATTTGTTCTTTATGTTTTTTCATAGATAAAACTAATATTGGCTAATTCCTGAGGGTGGCAATAAAGTATAAAATAAAGTACTTAAATAATACTCATTCCCCTTAATACATTTTTTCCAATTTTTAATTCTATAGAGATACTCTCATGGAAAGCGAAAAGATCATATCTAGTGCTCAGAAATCAGAAGTCGAACCTTTGAAATTCATAACTTTAAATAACGTTTTAGGATTGTAATCGTTATTGCAAACACAAATTATTCTTTACATTTTCAATCACCAGACACATTAAAAGATTTTCCACTTTAATGCCATTGTTCACAGAGTGGCCAGATACGTGAAAAAAATTGATCCCCGGCGAATTTAAGTAGAAAATCAAACAAATTGTTACTCCAATACTTAGGAATATATACAAAATAACGTTAAAAACCTCGCGAGTTATTGAAATTAGTAGATTATTGTGGGAATAGAAGTATACTTGAAAGCATTCGGTTTTAATGCTATCTTCTGTGTTATTGAAGAAACCAATCATTCATCCAAGAAATTAAAAATGGTGTACAACCAGATAGTGTCAATTGAAAAAAGACATAGATAATAACAGTATTATACATATATTGTTATTACAATGAATATTATAACCATACTGCTATAAATGCATGAACAATATGTATTAATAGTGAGGTTCATAATATACCATTCAATGAACCCACTGCAAAATTTAGTTTTTAATGACGATATATTTTTAAACTATAAATCTTTACAAAAGTTAAATTTAATCTTCTTTTTGTGTTGAAGACATATGTGCTGCCCGATAAATGGGCGTGACTGTAGATTAAAATATTGGCAAATTCAAATCAATAAAACTAAACGTCTCTGTAAAGATTTATATGTTAAGAAAACTGGGAAAAGTTCTTGTTGAGATAGTCTGCATGGAATTTAAAATCTTAAAGCTATTACTCATAGCCTCTGCACTAACCTTATATTATTTTGAATTATATGGAACAATTATTATTATTATTTATAAACGCCCACTTTTTGCAACTAAGGCTAATTGGGAGATAGAACAATTAAAGAAGTTATGTAAATAATTTTTAAAAATATTCAGTTGTTGAATATTTTTTTGAAGAAACAATAATGGCAAGTCAGAAAAAACAATGAGTTTCCATCCCAACCTGAAAACGTTGATTGTAATTTAAAAGACATTAATCACGAAAAACGTCAAAACCAGCATGTGTAAAACGGTGGGATAATAATGTTGAGCCAGAACATATGAGCTGTCAGTTCCTAGAGAATACGGTGAATGAAAGAAAAAACGAACTTTTACCATATTATTTTTACTCAAAATTCCCTTTTACTCACCTTTTTTCATCCTTTTTCAAAGTGACACTTCAAAAAGATAAATTCGAAACGAATGTTTTCATTTTGAAATATTTACTTTTTTAAGTAAGTGTAGTAGTAAGTTGGCAAATTTCTGTGATTTTGGTATGTCTGTTCGGCAAAACTTGAGTTAAAATGTATTTTTCATTCTTAATGATTTATGAACTTTAAAATTTTGACTTCTAACTCCCGGTTACGGATTCGATTTTATTTGTTTCTACGAAAATTTCTCAATAAAATTTTGAAAGTTCTTTAATGCCCATTGACTAAAATGTGAGTGGGGTTTGTCGAGAACATCATTTTCATACAATTTGTCAATACGGGGTTTTAAAAAGTTTTTATACATCACAGCAGTCATACATACCCCTTCTGTCACCCATTCCTTTCTTGGCTGTATTTTATGTATATATATATATATATATATATATATATATATATATATATATATATATATATATATATATATATATATATATATGCAATCATTTAATTTTAAATGTAAATTTATGATTTCTAAATACATAACACATGAAAGTCAGACATTTAATCCCCCCCCCCAAAAGAAACAACGTTCACATTAAAAACATTATGTAAATATTAAACCTGTCCCATTATCTATTTGTTAAGTATAAATTATAAGTAATATTACAGGAAGGAACTTTATTTTTTATTTTATTTATTTGATGAGCTCCGCAGCATGTTCATCATTTATTTTCATTTAGAAATTTAAAATGACAAAATAAAGAAAAAAGGCTACACAGTTATTAATACATAATACAGATATAATATTATATAAATGTAGTGAAATAATACTGTGTAATAGAATGAATTTTGTGATGAAATCCTGGAATGATGATTACATGGAATGAAGAATTCCAAGGCACTAGCTTGTTAACACTCACACACAGAACGTTTTGTGGTAATGCAGAAAAAAAAAATGTAATGCACATGCTCTAATTATATTTTCTATATTGTGTCTGTGTGTGTTAACAAGAGTGTACAATCATTTTTTTAAACTCTTGCCTTGAAATCCTCCTTTCCATGTACTCATCATTCCGGGATGTCATCACAAAATTTATTCTATTACACGGTTCTATTTCATTTATTTGTATGTGTGAGCGCGCGCGCGTGCGTATTGGTGTACGTCTGGTTAAGTGATTGTGCGGGGTTTGTGTGTGTTTTGTTTAACATTTCCTATAACGGTTTTTGACCTCGGCTCAAACCCACCATGAGCCGCCATATTGCCTGGGTGGAGTGAGAGGTAGGTGGATTAGAGAATTGCCTCTTTTATCTTGAGAGCTTGTCTTTATCAGGGCTGCCAACTTCACGGCCTCAATTCACCACTGTAACGCAGTTGTGCCCTCTCACCTCCAACCTTGTTCTCTCTCCGTGGAAACTTAAACAAAAGGGGGGGGAGCTGCAAGTTGAACCTAAATTTCATTACGGTTTACCATCCTCTCATTCTTCTGGTTTATCTTAATGCGAGAAAAATCTCTCTATTTTTCATTGGGATTTTCACTAAAAATCTTAGCATCCACCTGTCCATTTTTACCTTTTATTATCATTTTTCACTTATTCACGGCAGCAATTCTGTCAGACTGTTCTTTTGTGGTTATATTGACAGTATGCCATGTATCGTCATCTAGATTTCTACTTATTGTTGCAGCAAGGTTTTCATATTAATTTTTTAGGTACCACAGTTTCTTTCTACATTCTCCTAGTCTTTCTCGCATCATAAACTCCGAAACGTGAAAATCTATAATAAAAGATTCAAAACAGATGATTTAATCAAGTAGTTTTTAAATTTCCATTGAAAATTTTGGAAGCCAGTAAAAATTCAAACCGTTGTAGCATATAGCCGAACTCCTCACAATGAAAATATTTCCCAGCTATGTAGCCTGGAAAATAAAATTAAGAGAAATGTTAAAATTTTCATAGCTTCTGCTCTTTCTTCTGGCTTCTTTTGAACAGTGTATAGAGTGCAAATTCTGAAATCATTGATATGACTACTGTCCACCTAAAATGGCCATCCACACTGAGAGCACTGGTTGATTTTTTCTTTCCTTTACCATAGTAGCCCTATGAAGTGAGATTTCATACCTGGCCTTACACCTTCTTTCAATTATTTCCAAATTTGATTGGCATTTCTTAATTATTTCATTATATTCTATAGGATTAGTGCACTATTTGCACAATATTTCTACTTAGTTGAGCCACCCCTCTGATTTATTTTATGAATAATCTGATATTGATTCTAAACCATATAACTCCAAGGATCTCCTCTGAAGGTTTCTTAAATAAAATGATCTAATATAGTCAGTGATGTAATTCCTATTAAGGAACGCCAATATTAATGAGTTATTTGGCGTATTGTATTTTCTACCTTCATTAAACCCCACTCTTATAAATGCGATATTCACTATAAGCTACTATTACATATCTCTAAATGTCTCTCCTTCTACGTAATTCTAATTTTTTGTTTACATTTGGTAGTTAGATTACACAATGTGGGTATCGTATCTGTGTTGTATATCAACTGTGATGTCTTTTCTACATGTATGATGTCTGCTAAATTTTTAGGATCTTTACGTGGTGAACTTTTTTGGTCATTCTGCAGGCAAATTTTCTTTTTTCCATTATATCAAAGGGTAAAAATCTCGCTGACTAGAAAAAAGCAATGGCGACTATAATTTCATTAAGAACACGTAATTTCTTCAGGTACTGAGGTTTTTTAAGCTAAGTATTGATGTGAATTTTGTTCTATTTCCTGTTCATCTTCTAAATTTCCTTTACAGATCAATCACAAAATCTCACTTGGTGGCTGGTGGAGCTACCATATATATATATATATATATATATATATATATATATATATATATATATATATACACGCACACTCACACACATTTTCGGTTGTAGGAGCTCAGCGTGAATCGAAAAATTCAAAATCAGAGTTTTACGTAAAAACCATTATCTCAACCTACAGGCACAACTAAATAAGAAGGACCTAGAATAAATCGTGTCCAGTAAATTGATGGGACCCATCATACCCGAGGGTCCCCTCGTTTTACCCTTTGTTGACTGCCTGTGGACGGGATTTAAGAGTGCCATAATCGATATTCATCCTGAGAGGCTGCCTAATAATATCCTCACTAAACTCCCACTGACACCACGGCACCCTGGTAGCGAACTTGTGAACTAACGTTCTCCCTTCCCTGGGGGGTCGTACCTGCACCTATTTTTGGTTGAAAATTGGTTGCATTGGTAGATGTTCCCAAGCCTTAAACCACACCACCGAGTGTGAGTGTATACATATGTGTGCAAACCTATGATTGAATGAAGTAATTATTCAAGTTAAAACATTGCCAGACGAAGATTGACGCATTTCCACAGAAAATTTGCAAACCAAAAAATATTCAAACAGCTGGAGCAGAAAGCCGAAGTTCTCACAATAAAAATATATTCTTGCAAAGTCTTTCAAATTCCTTCCCAGCGATGTCTCAAAAGTAGTATATATATAAACCATAAAAACAGGGCCTGATCCAATGTAAAAGTTCTCTGCTTTGGACTTCATAACTTTTTAAATTTTTCTCTCCTGCTTCCCTGACGTCAGATTTATGGCAATAAACAAGGACCAGCCACTTTTCGCTAAGGGAAGAGACTACATGCATTTTAAATATCTTGCCATCGATTAAAACTAAGAAGAAAAGCTCTAGTTTTAAGGAAATGAGTGAATAAATTATGACCGGTATGATTAATTATTAACTGTTTGATCCGCATAAGATTATTTTTCTTTTCTTATTTTTCCTTTAAAATTATATTTAAGAAGCTTTAAACCAGAATGACATTAGGAAGAATAAAGTTTGTAAAAAACGTTGATGAAGTAACTTAATGTGGTTTTTATGTGAATTCAATATGTGAGTGGGAAGCGCATATCAGTCCTTTAGAGCGTCACCAAAAAAAAAGACAAACATTTTACACTGTAATAATTGAGTAACTTCCTAAGTAAAACATTACAATTAAAATTTTTTCAAACGTAAAATGATTATTTTGAAGTTCCGTTTAAGTAAAAAGATGCGTTTCACATTTATAGGGAATGTTTATAAATATGAATTAACATCATGAAAACCTGGCCCAGAAACGGGAGCCTGTACTTAACGGAACTTTGTGTTATTTAAAAACATTAGCATATATTTATATTTATTTAACGCTAGATATTTTTTAAAATAAATTTTACTTATATTATTTTGTTGTTGTTTATTTGTAACATGTGATATTGTATTTATATTATATTAGTTTGAAACGCGTGCTAGTGAATTAATTTAGATATTTCTAGCCTTAAAAAGGATCTCAAAAGGCATCAACTAAGCCATCTTTATTATTTTCAACTGGCAGATTTTCTGCCCTCCTGGGCATTTACAATGTAATATTCAAAATTATTCCTCTATGTCACTATAAGAATAAATCTTCACAGGAGATTAAAAAAAAATCATATAATAATCAGCCTTAATCCAAGTGGTAATGTTTCAAAAATATATGAGTAAATATTGTTCACAAATTAGCACTTAGTTTAAGGCTTTATTATATGGGTTTTCTGGACATATTTTTATTGATCTCAGTAAGGATTAGGTGCAATTAATTTAGATAGTTTTTCAAATTCCTTCATTAGATGCATTTATAGGTTGTTTTTTTTTTTAAAGTTTTATCATTGGGTTGAAGGGTATTTCATTTTAATGATCAGATTTAAAATAGCTGAGAGCTCAGGTTAGCCAAGTGAGCCAATGTGTTGTCTTCATCTCACGGTAATCCTAGATTGGCGAGTTCGTTTCCCGCTTGGGCAAAGGAATTTATTTAGTGACGGAATTCATTAAATAAAGTCCTTAGTCCCACCCTGGCTAGAAAAGGGTGGTAACCTCTAGATAACCTATCCAAATTAGCCTTAGTTGCTAAAAGTGGACATTAATAAATAATTTATAAAATAGCTGTTAATATCTCCACTTTAGTTTTTATTTTTAATAAAACTCCCCATCGTCAGTGACCAGCTGTAATTAGTTCCTTCCTAGTGCAGACTGTGAGTCACTGGGAAGACCCCTTCTTACCTGGGCACTGATGATGAGGCTTAGGCCCAGAAAGTATGAAAAATAAAAATTGAAGTGGTGGTACTGACCTTTATTTTAATACTAATCATTAACCGTAGCCTCCATCCACCAGCCACCCATAACATAGAAATGTATAGACCTCGCCAAGTGTTTTTGTAACGTAATAGTTTAAGCAAGTCCGTCCATCTTGACATTGTCAACAAGTTTACTTCATTTAGTATTTAACCAGCAGGCCTCCTGGATGGATTCATCAGTTTTTGGCGTAATATTAAAGGATTTTACTATGTCGATAATGTATAATTTTAGCCCCCGAGAGGTACCAAAGAGTGCACGTAGGAAATAATAAAAGAACAATCAAAGAAATCTATTTGTATTCATGTAAAAATTTAGACCTTTGCCGCGCAAATTATAAAATTATACCATCAAGATCATTGCTGATTATGCACATTATGATTAAAGTTTCAAGACCAGAGTTCACAATTTTTATAGAAGTCTCGGCAATGTTTGGAGTGAGCGAAATGAGTCAAATAGAATATTAATTGACAATGCGATGGAGCCCCAATGCCCAATTTCTTAATTTTTCAGCCCGCTTGTGGAATATTAGTTGAGTGAGGGATCGCCGTCATGAGCGTGTAAGAATTCCTATAGTGTCGATGTATGTCAGGAAAATCCTGAGTGTTTCGCGTCAAGAAACTCTCCGCTTTTACAAGAGTTGGGTTAGCCGAATTTACTTTCCATGAATATTGTATGAGACGGCATCACTCAAAACTGTCAAGTGTCACCCTGAGAAAGTGGAGAATGGAGTTTCATTCTTTTTAGGCAATAGAGTCCTCTAAGGTTCGGCCTAAGCGAAGGAAAACATTGGTTCTGGCCTCTTTTATACTATGTCCTTCACGGCAAGAAAGTTATAAACTAATAAATTACGCTTTTAATTATTCAAAGCATGGAGTATGTTCGAAGGAAATTCAGTGAAATTTCCCTAGGAGTTGTAGATTACAAAGACAGTTAAGTTCATACAAGCAAAACCCATTTGATGAATCAAGTCTAGTAGAATGTTCTGCCTCAAAGGGTTCGACCATTGGATGAGAATGTCATTTTGTTTGTGACAGTGAGTGTGCTTGAGTGAGAGAATTAGAGAGCGCATATAGAGAGAGACAGAGAGAAAGAGGAGAAATGTATGTGTGTGTGTGTGTGTGTGTGTGTGTGTGTGTGTGTGTGTGTGTGTGTGTGTGTGAGAGAGAGAGAGAGAGAGAGAGAGGAGAGAGAGAATATGAATCGTAGCTATATGAAATTACCAGAAGGAAGTAACTTTGAAGTGGCCCCTCTCTAGAGTGCTTCGTTCATCAAATAGCTTGAGCCAAGTTGCGCGAGAAATACACTTTAGCCAGAGACTTTGTTTTTCTATTTGATTAGTATAATTGCATTAGTAAATGGAAAAATGTCTAGTTTAATTTCCTTTGTTTCTGATTTTATTTAAGGAGAATTATTAAAAATAAAAAATTACACATCTTTATCCAATTGTCAATGGGTTTATTTTCCACTTCAGATAAGCAAATGCGGAAAAAAACGCAACGGAATTTAAGCATTCCCTATAAAGTATTGATTTTAAGAACGGAATGTGCAGTAGTAATGAATAATCTTTTTTATGAAGGAAAATTGTCGTCCCGAGTGAATGTAGTTCGGTTTTTCACCAGCTGAGTTATAGTTGCAACTTCTCACGTTTTGATAATTCTCCCATCCAAAAAAGACTCGCGTACTGGCAGTTACGAAAAAACAAATAGAAGATTATCAAATTATAACTTCAATGTAATTTAAATAATTATATTTTAAAACTAATGGTGCATTCCTTCCAAAGATTCAATAAAATGTTGCACTTTGACTTGGCAATTGTATCCTACTTTGGCCCTTAATTTGCTATGGCCATCCCTCTCGAATCGACCTAAGTGGGGTGCTATATTTTAATGGTTTGGCTAGAAGAGACACTCATTTGTACATGTGGAGAGTTCAGGGTTAGAATAGTTCCTGTACACTCATTAGGAGCAAATGATGATCTAATCAATGATCAACATTCTGATGAATTTACAGAATAGCTGCTTAGGTGCCCTGTACATAAAAAAAAAATGATTCTATAATAAAAAATAATTAAATTACTAATTAAAACTTCACCTGTCCTTTAACAGTATTACGCAGATATTCTCATTATCCATTAATTTCGATTCAGAATAAACGCGTTTTATACGAAAAAAAATACACTAATGCTTTCCCTTTTATAGGGGATTTTTATCATATTTATATTAATTCAAATGTCGTTAACCATTAAATTTTATTTTTACGAAATATAACCTTAATTCTTTAAGTAGTATTTCTTTTAAATGAATATTCAAAAGAATTATTGTCATATATTGGCCTACTTAGTTGGTTGGTACTTGGTTCGTTTTCTATAGTCATTTCTATAACTATTAAATGAACATTACACACTGATCACATTACAGGACACGATGCCATTAAACTCATCAAAAACAGGTCAGCCTAAAATGGGAAGCGGAATGGCATCTGACAGACACAAAACTACGAGAAATAAAAAACACTATTCGTGAATGGTTGTCAAGTAATCGGGACACTAGAAGAGAAGAAGTAGTCCTTGCTCGTTTGAGACACGGCCATTCAAACCAGAGTAAGCGTACAAAGTACAACCAACCTTTTAGAAATTGACAAGGAATTCTTTGCCGTCATAAGAGTTTTCCCTCGAATGAAGTCGTAAAAGAATTTCGGTTGCGGAAGCATCTGTTGCATATAACAACCCATCGCTCACCTGTACACTATATATAGTTGTTGTGCCAAAAGATACAGGAGTAGCAACCCCAGTATCATAATGATTACAAACGTTCCTACAAACCAGGATTCCTAATGCAAGGATTGCAAAATTGTTTGTCACAACATTGACCGCGTCTCACCAGTTCATGGCGAACGCATTAGACTGCCTATTGGAAAGACACATTTCTTATGTCCGACTTGCTAATAAAGGAACACGAATTGAAAGTCTGTTAAGTAGTCTACTAACAAAATTCCAATGATGGAACTGATTTTCGATATGAGCTAATTCTAAGCCATTGAAACTGTACCAAGATGTTTATTTCACGTGATACATTATGTTAGTTTATGGTAACACTATATTTATATAGTTTTCGTGATTGCTATGTATTCCTTGGGACTGCATTGATCTTGCAATTCCGAGGGTCATATACGATAAGCTGTAGATAGCCCTTGGCGTATGTTCACAAACAGATTACTGATATGATAATAGGATCAGTGGGGAAAAAAGAGAAATTCACACGACTTGGGGTTAGTGTAAATAAAGATAAGAAAAAGTACATGATATTCTCTTGACTAGATCATAGAGGAGGAAGATTCGGTCATTTTTGTAAATGTCCGTTTCATATTGTAGATTACTTGAATTTATGGAATGAAAGGTAATGAACAGCAGTCTTTTAAATCTTGAGTTTAGAGTTAAGATGGTCGTATCTAAGAAAACGATGATTAGAGTCGTGCTTATGTATGACAGTGATCTTTGGGTGCTTACAAGAATTGGGGAGAGCGCTGCTGATTTAGGAAACAAGAGCATCAAAATCACTCATTTAAACATTCTCTCTTGGCTTCTCTAGAACCAGAACCGACTCTATACAATTGTATAGTAATGCTCCCAAAATATGCGTTATCAAGAAGTACAGAATGCAGTGGTATAGAGCATTATGAAAATATAGAATCCACGAGTTGTAAAAAGGTAGGCATATAGGAAATAAGTAAATAATTGTTAAAGATTAGGAATCTATAACTGGAATGGCGTAGCACCAAACCGTCCATGAATAATCAGTAACGATGGTGTCAAAGGCCAAAGTACTTAAAAACTCCAAATGACTTATAAGGAAGTGAGTAAGTTTCATAAATGCAATCTCCTCCATTAAAGTGACGAACAGTATATATATATTTATGACCAACAGAGTTTGAAATTTACTCAGATACTTAAAGTAAAAATCAAGTGATAATAATTGGGGTCTACTGAGGTTGAAGAATGAAGTCAATATATCACAAGTAATTTTCGAAATAAGAAAAAAACCTGAATATCGAGTTTGACCTGAGAAAATTGCGACCGTTAGAAGGGTAATAATATATCTATATATATATAAAATTGTAACCTCTGTCTGTACATTGATTTTTTTCGCAAAATTTCACGATAACTTTTCGTTTCACATGTCATAGACACCATAACTGCATTTTGTTTCTTTCGTGTATGTTTGTTTGTTTGTTTGTTTGTTTGTTTGTTTGTTTGTTTGTTTGTTACCTTTTCACGCATAAACGGCTGAACAGAATTTTATGAAACTTGGTATGTATATTACTACTAGCCCAACTTAGACTTTAGGCTATATTAATATTCTCTGAGACGTACAGGAGTGGGGGTTATAAGGGAGACCAGAAATAAAAAATAGCGATATTTCGTTTCCTATTAGTTTTTCGGCAAATACGAACATAACAAAAGTTGTTTATTTTGTTATTTAGAGTAACTTTTGTCATATACACTTTCGTCATATACTGAAGTATAAATGCGTTATACGCTAAACATTATAGCGGGAGGCGACAATTTTATTTGGCACAAAAAACTCAACCGAACTAAATAAAACACTCAGTATGTGTATTAGCACTAACGCCTTTCTTATAATAAGCCATACTATTTCTAGGGACGGGCAGGAGTGGGGGTTATAAGAGAGGCCTGAAATTAATAATAATGATTTCCTATTGGGGTTTCGGCAAATATGCACATAACAAAAGTTGTTTATTTTGTTATTTAGTGAAATTTGCTCAACAATTCTTTTCAATATGAACTACCAGGTACCTCAAATGAAAAAATTGATTCAAATGTATGTCAATATTTTCTCATTAATAATGCAAATCTATGCATAATGCACAGGAAACGGGAAATATGACAATATGCAGGACAGTGAATTCTTACATAAAAAAATAATTTTATTATTAACAAATCCACAGAAATGACGGGTGTTAAACCTAAACACTTTGACGGGTAAATGTCAAAATATTGTGCAAAGTAAAGCCTTGCCAAAAATATACCATCACCATTCAGCCTCTAATGAATTCCCGAGCGAAGCCGGGTATCTGAGCTAGTATATATATATATATATATATATATATATATATATATATATATATATATATATGACCAACAGAGCTTTAAAGAAATAGTTGTTGAACCGACACAAATTATATTAACTTAAAAACAAGTTGGTTTTTAGTCATCAGTATGTTTTCAGAAGGGAATCTAGAACCCTCCGACCATGGCATTCTGAAGTTTATTTTATTTCCTGAAGCTTTGAGAGGGACTACTATTATGATGGATATTCCATGATGCGGAACAAACCTTTATGAAGCCCGGCGTTCTCTTCTATTATAAAAGCTTTAAAAGACTGTAGCTCATACTATCAATACGACGTTGAAAACTTATAACAGATAGATATTTCAGTTCGTTGGGGGATTTTTGTAGTTATATAGAGTGTTTTGAGTTAGTCTAGGAAATTGGTAGAAAAACTTGTATAAAGAGTTTCAGAGCTGACGAAGTATATCAAACTCATCTTTTAATATTCATTTTTACAAAAAACGGGATCATTTAAATAAATTTGCTCTTCAAGAATGTTGTTGAATAATTTTTTTCTTATTTCTTTTAGAACCAAAGGTCCATTCCATGTCTTATAGAAAAGTCTATGTTCCATGTCTTCTTTAGTCAGTAATTACACGTTAGAGGGATGGGGTTCTGTGGGCGTTAAAAATAGCATATCAAATAAAGTTTTCTACTGTTACGTTGTAATATATGAAACAGTTGTCATGCATGCAGGTGGAGAACGATGACACTGATGATTACTCAATCAACCCATACTTAAGGAACAAGTGTTCTGTTTCTGTGAAAGACATTTCTCCGGTGACGAGCTATGACATCAAGTGCCTTCAGAACTCTAAGTAGACGACGCTTCTGTATTCCTGCTCTACATACATATGTCAATTGGTGGCTCAGGTTAGCCATGTGAGTTAAAGCTTTAACCTTAATCTCACATGGTAAACCTAGAGTGGCGAGTTCGATTCTTTCCTGGGCAAAGGAATTTATTTACTAACGGAATTCATTAAATAACATCCTAAATCCCACCCTGGCTAGAAGAGGGTGGTAACCTGTAGATAACCCGTCCCAATTAGCCTGAGTTGCAAAAAGTAGACGTTAATAAACAATAACATAAGTCAATTAAAATATCCATGTTATTAAACTACAGTAAACTTTGTTCATTAGGGCATATTGTTACTAACAGTCCACTCATATTTTAACAGAGTGTAATAACTTCTTCAATAAAGATTTCGATTAAGAAAATATTTTGAAAATTTTTTTTTAACTCAAAATGAAAGTATTATTGTTTCAATTAATTATTCTGTATTGAGACAATCTTATATCTTTTTAGTTTTTTCTTCCTTTATTTCACTGGATATAAAGAAAATGTTCTGTAATGTGGTACAATTTGAAAGGGAAAATTAAAAAATGAATGTTTGAGGTAAGAATTTATTAAATACGATTTTTCTAATTAATTCAGAAGAACACACAGAATAAAGGAAAGTCATCGGGTTATAAAAGGATAGGTAGTATTTTTGTAGTCCAAAAAATAGAAATGTATCTTTAAAACAATCAATCTAGGGCAATCGAAGCCCAACAAGTTGTAAAGGTGATTGCAGACTTGAGTCGCAGTTTTATTGTGAATCACTTTCAATCAGGTGGATTGCTACAAATCCCACGGTGGAAATACCAAAGTCTTTGAAGCCGTTTGTTCCCTTTGTCAATCCAATACGGGAAATAGGAGTTAAATCGTTCGCCTGATTGCTCTTGTTTACATTGTACAAATTGGGCAACAGTCAAACTTCTACTTTTAGAATACTCAAATGGGATTATTAATTTCTTATTTCGAAGAAAGTGTTTACGGACATTAATGAACTTTGCATGTTATCGTTATAAATCAAAAGTTATATCTAAAACAGAAGACAAAGGTATCCGCCACGAAGATTATGCATCCTTACGTAGTGAATATACTTGATTCATTTACGAGGTCGAATTTCAATATCGCCAATGGAGCAGTACACTGTTGAAACCAAGTAGATTTAATACATCACCTTCAATACTATTGTTCTCCCTTATAATTAGTAACAAGTCCCATGTAAACATTATATACAAGCAGGAGCTAAGACATTTACGTAATAAAGAAACAAATTATATACACACACACACACACACATATATATATATCGAAATGTGTGTGTGTGTGTGTTCAAAAACACCTAAAAATTCAAAGGCTATCTGCTACAGTGATCCTGTTTAGTGACAAAGTACTAATAACCTACTTAGTGTAGGATATCAGTAGTTTGTCATTTCCTTCATAAAATACTATTTTGAGAAAAGTGCCTGAAGGGCTACAGTCCATTTAAAATCTATAGTCCATTTAAAAACAGGACCTTTGGAGCAAATGACCAGAGCTACCATTGAATTTTTTTTTTTCCAGTCACTGTAGCTCCTGAACAAAAACAGGATTTGTAATGTTGTCACACCTGAGTGTGATTTTCCATCTTCTATATCCATATTCTATCTTTAAAGCAGTAAAAAATCATATCCAGTATTACTTTTGAATATGGTCGCCGACGGTATCGCTCGACAGATATGACAGTATCATATGCACTGAAGGTACTAATCCTTTAATTCAAGTAATCTACTCCCTCCTCCAAAGCATAGAAATAAAGACCACCACGCTGCGTAAACTAAGCCTATTTCTCTCGTGGTATGGTGAGTCATGTCGTGATGTTCGTATCGACTCATTATCGATTCCCTAAATGTATAGTAAATTTAATTTGCAATAAGATTGATTCTATACAATTTTTCGATTCGACGCATAATAACGGAGATATTCCGAATTTTCAAAAATCCCCCCCCCACTAAACTCCCCCTCCCACTGGTCAGATTTCAGCCATTGACGAACTTGATCTTCCTTTTTACATAAAACGATTAAATTCCGAGTTTGGTAACTATCAAACAACAATTATGACCATTAGGAGGGTAATAGACATATATGAATTAAGCGAGTATATAATTTTGAACTAACCTGATTTAATCATCTACTAGGTAGGATCACTAGTTTTCTACGGGAGGGTGCGCTTGTATCATTGCACTACTGAAGTGTGTTGCCGACTGAAGTTAGTGATTGGGTCTGGGAGTTATGTGGGGCTCTAATAGGTTTGACTTTGTTTGCCGATAATATGGGAACTGGCAGAGTTTCCTCGAAGGTGATTTAAGCACTGGCCTCGATTTTATGAGGATAATCAGTAAACAGACAGGACCTCAAACCGGGATATAATTAGTATGTTGACACAATCTATAGCTACAACTTAAGATGGCCAGTTCCTATTTAGATAAAAGTCCATCACGTAAAGGCTAACTAACTAAGTTAGTAAGCTAAGCAGATTTCCCAAGTACTGGAGATCTCATCAGATAACACACTTGTGATCATCTCACCACATATTCTCCAGTTCTAAGTAAAGAACCAATGCGTAAAAGAGTTGAAGGGGATGGGGGATTCATGAAGGCCGAAAACAAGAAAGTAGAAATAACTCGTTTAAAACTTGAGTTACGAAAAAATCTACAGAACAGACATTGTAGAGCTTAACAAGATTGGTTTTACAACATTTCGCGATGCAGCTCATATTAACAGCAATATTTTGAATTTTCTAAATTTCGGCCTCTAAATATCTCCTACTCCACCCCTTATTTCAATCATTAACTACTATGATCTTGAGTGTGGAATGAATCAAATGTCGAGTATGGAATAGAATAAATATGTATTTTCAATCCACGGTCGCAAAATATTAATTCATGACATCATCGGACTACGTATTTTCATGTATCTCATACAGTAAACGTTCAATGGCAACAATATATACTTATGATTGAAATAATGTGGTTCATGATATATGGCTTATTGCTAATATGATATGATGGCGTGGGGGTTTACAAGAGGCTGAAAACTAAAAAATGCAAATATCTCCGTCAATATTAAAGATAAAGAATAAATTTATATAACAATATTTATAGTAAATGTTATTTAAAATACGATCGGTTCAATAGAGTTTTTCAATCCAACGTAAAATAACGGAAATAATTCGTTTTTTCCAAATTCCCCCTAAACCCCTCCTTCAAGTAGTTTGAACACAGCTATTAACAAACTTGACCATTAATTGAGCATGAAACGCTTATATATCGAGTATGGAAATGATCAAATAAGAACTGCGACCACTAGACCGCTTACAGACAAGTGTATGTATATATATATATAAATACATACATATAATATAATATATATATATATATATATATATATATATATATACATACACACACGCACACACACACATAATTCTGAACGGACTTTATTTTCGTAATCTCTTAGGCATGATCGCTGGACATTTGAAGAAATTTATAAAAAATCGCTTCATGGGTACGACCTCGATAGCTGATTTCCCTTTGAGAGAAATCTACTTAAAATTATAAATTCCAACACTTATTTATCAACACTTTCACGAGCGTGATTTGTTTATAAATAAATAGATTGTTATAAAAATATGACTACATTATTGATCAGTTTATTATGAATACATTATTGATTATTACTTGTTGTTTAGTAATGTTTGATGAGTCAAAGGGCTTCAGAATCTAAAAATATTTACTATATGTTTTCTCAGGGCTAACCCGTGCTTCCAAGTGTTAAACATACTTACATAATGAAAAGTGATGTGGTTGTTAAAGGCCAAGTCGTGAAAATACAAGCCAACTGTTATCTATTCACAAAACCTTCTGACATGTTGTTATTCAACAGAAAGAGCTCCCTTCATTCGAAGCAATCAACCTATTCGACACAAAATATACAAATGCTTCGACGTGACTGTCTTCGCATCCATTTGTACAATAAAGGGGCACAATATCCTCATAACGTATTCTATGTTTAAGAATTGGGACTCAAGGAGGAGAACGTATTGATTTTGAGTGAGTCATTTCAATTCTTTGTTCTTCTAAATAAAAATGTTTCATAACTTTTCTTCTTTCTTAATGAATGTTATCTCATAAAATGGTGTATTTGATAAAAATTCATAATGGGATCACCTACATTTTTCCACGTAGCTTAGGTGCTAAGGCTGTTCTACTTGGACAATCAAAATTCCTTCACGGAGGAGCAGCGTTAACTAAGCAGATTTCCCAAGTCCATCACGTATTTGCATTTATCTCTAAGCGTATAATTCAATAAGAACCCTATTTGGTATTTAGCCTTTAAATAAAGTGTTTCATAATACATTATAACAGCTTATTGTTAATATGGCAGAAGTAGGAGTGGAGATTTACTAAAGGAAACTAAAAACTGCAAATATCTCGTTTAATAATGAAGATAGTGAAAACACTTACATAACAAAAATTGTAGAACATTACATTTTCAATAAGATTTATTGTATACAGTATTTCGATCCGATGCATAATAACGGAGATATTTCGAATTTTCAAAATACCCTCTCTGATCCCCCTTCCATAGGTCTCATTTCAGTTATTAACGAACTAGATCTTTATTTTTACATAAAACGTTTCGAAATCCAGTTTGATAACGATCAAACAAAAATTACGAACGCTAGAGCGTTAACAGACAAATACACACACACACACACACACACACACACACACGCCCACACAATTTTGAACGGACCTCATTTTCGTCATCTCCTAGGCAGGATCGATGGACATTTGAGGAACATTTTCGAAATTCGAATTCAAAATTGAGTACCACCTAAATAGCTGATTTCCCAGAAATCTGCTATAACCAGAAATAAGGCCAATCACACTATTTTAACAGGAAATAAATAAGTAAGAACAACAGCTACTTACGTCATAAAAAAGAATTTAGAAGTAAAGTAATAAATAAATTCAAAATGAGACACATTTTAAGCTTAAATGGATAATTTTTAAAAGAAATACTGAGAAGACTTAATTGAAAACTCGGAATTCGTGATTGATTATTAATGGCGACAACCATTTTCAATGTCAATTACCTACGAAATATTCTTGCTGACAAATAAAATTTACCCCTTGCTAAATAATTGTCACCTTTATTAAATACACTAATAATAACAGCTCTGGGTAGGATAATCAACACGTTGAGGAAGGATAAAATTCCTCAACATGTTGATTGTAAAGCAATTCACGATTACAGAGGCAGTGGTCACCTATGGCTTACAATTTAATTACACTACAATCCGAGAGAGAATACAACAAGGTAAAATAAAATTCCAACTATATTTATCGTTTAACTGTGACTGGAAAATATTTTAAAACAATACTGAGTTGTAATGGGATCTGCAGTGAAGCATGAAAACAAAATTCAAAATAATTTCAGTACAATACCTAAAATAAATTAAACTTTATTTGACAATTCAATATTTATTATTGGTTCTCATGTATCTTTTAATTATTGCGTTGCCTAATTGAAATGAGGTATTGGAAAATATAGGCGAAACATAGTGTTAACATTTTATTTTAAGGGGTGTGTAGTAAGAATCATTTAGAGATAAAATAGCAATTAACAATTTAAGCAATTAAATTTAAAAAATCCCTTTATTTATTTAGCATTAAAAATGCGCATGAAGCTGAAATGAAATAAACTGATTGAGTGTGAAAGTTTTTTCACCTTTACTTTATTCCTGAAATTTAAGTGAACCTCCTTAATGGAATATAATTATGTACACATTTCTCTTTCAATAATCCCCGAAAATACCTTAATAACAAAAACGTACTTGAAATAAGGTCTATAAGATGGAATGGAAATAAAATTCAAAATATTTTTATTAGAATAAAGCGAATAAGCGAATCACCCAACCCCAAATATTACGTTTATTTTATACTGTTGTAATAGCTTTAATGGAACTTATATCTGTGGATCCTCGCAACTGCTGAATAAAAGATTTATGCAACATGTACAAACTATTGCCAATAATAAAAATAAAAATGCTTTTACAGAAATCTGATTACCCAATAACAAACACTTAATTTTGACAGTTGTTGAGAAGGAATTGGTATTCAACGAAAAATGCATTGAAATATATATATATATATATATATATATATATATATATATATATATATATATATATTGTTAACAAAATTAAATAAATGCCTGAGCAATATTTTCCATAATTTATATCCAAATGACCTAATGAATTTTAAAGCAAAATATGGAAATAAACTTTTTAGATTTTTACTTATCTCCAGGAGATGCCACTTATAACAACTATTCCATTGAGAAAGGTTCATTTCGGTGGGTAAATTGGGGTCCAACACTTTGTAACCATAACTTGATAGAATTTAGTATTTTTTTTTTTTTTTTACACTGTGTCCACTTACATTTGTTTAGTAAAATATTTAAGCATGCAGGCAAACATAAAAATATTTATGTTTGGTATGTTGTAAATTGATTAATTATTATTTATAGAAACGGAAAACTGTTGAAAATGTAGAACTTTACATTATATATATATATATATATATATATATATATATATATATATTTCTGTAATTTTAGTATGAATCGAATTGGAGTTATTTGTATTTTTGGCCTTCCAACTTCTACTAATAATATAAAGTCACTTAACATTTCATATCCATTTAAGAACAACCTAGAGAAAAGGCCAGAAATAACCCATCTCACTCGTTTAAGGTTTCATGGGGTTATTTTGTTCCACTGACGGGAGTGAAACAAATTGTAAAGATTAATACCTTGGCAAGAACAGGTATTTGCGTGCTAGAAGTCATTTACTTAGAACCAATTTATTGAGAAGTTGAAAAGCCCGGACATAGTGAATACTCCTATAACCATCTATTCACTGAAAACCCTTTTTATTTTTATTTTTATAAATACGTAACCATTACGGATATTAGTAAACTAATAAATCCAAATTAAAACAAACACAACGTCATGATAATAACATGGATATTTTTTCTCAGCTAGGATAATGGTCACCATATTTTCCTAGTATATCCAACAGTGGATTTTTAGTTTCTACTGGTGCGTCAGCGTAACTTCCTTTTTTAAAATTAATGAAATCCATTGTATGAATCAGCAATTTTTTTTATTTATAATGTTTTCACATAAATAAAGTATTGTTTTAGATAGTTAAAGATCAAAACAGCTAGTTGCTTCCTCCATTCTCCATAAACTGAGTAACCGATTGTGGCATTTGTTATGACTCGTCCCCAGTACAGCAGGCGTCAATTTTGGCATGATTTGTTTGTACGATAGAAAAATGATTTATCACTAAATAAAAATAATATTCTCTTCAGGAACGTCTCCAGAAAAACCACACGCGCTTTTTTTTTCCAAAAAAATGGAGTGTCTTTCAAAATGCTCCTGAACAATCGCCATCTTGCATGGATGATAATGAAGACCATCATGAAGAATTAGCCTACCAGAACGACCGGAAAGTCCTAGGGCAGACGCATGTTTTCACCCAGAAAGCCACGGTGATCGCTACATTGAAACTATCACTGCCTCAATGTTCTCAGAAGATCCAATGGGCCAAGAGACTCTGGTTCTTCTTTTCATCGCACTTGCAGTTTGTATAAACGTAGTGAACCACGTAACAATTGATTTCCGGCAAGGGACAGTGGCCAACTGTGCTATATTAAACGATTCCGAAAGGCTGGCTAGGTTGGGATCACTTAACATCCGCTGAACAATAAACGCACGATCCTCACTGTTCCAACGCATTATGGCAACCGAACTGGGCAAGAACAAAACTTTATTGTCTCGCACATCGAACAAGACCACGCTTCCCTACGAGATATCAACCGACTAAACGGTGCGCATTATAAAACAGTCCGTCGCGCAGGGGCTGCGTAAACTAAGCAGATTTCCCACGTGAAGTTATACTATAGAGAAATCTCCATACGAGTGCAGATCATTACGGAAACGGCCGAAATAGATTTCAGCGGGAACCATAGCTCGTCCGTTACACTTAATGAAAAGGCAAATATCTCGGTTAACATTTAAGATAGGGAATACATGTATATATCAATATTTATAGTAAATTTAATTTGCAATAAGATTGGGTCTATACAATTTTTCAATCTGACGTATAGTGACGGAGATATTTCGAATTTTCGAAAATCTCCCTCTAAACCCTCCTCCCACCTGCCCGATTTCAGCCGTTAACAAACTCGATCTACCTTTTGTACATAAAACGCTAAAAATACTGTGTTCGGTGACGATTAAACAAAAATTGCGACTGCTAGAGTGTTAACAGACAAATTATATATATCATCAATAGGTCTGTGTTTATAAGCTTCAGTGGGCTAGACCATTGTTTTCTCGGTTGCCATTTATATCTCAAATTGTAGCATTATCTGTCAATAAGAATACCACGCAGAATCTCCGTGATAAACATATTCACACAGAAATATGGTGAGCCACGTTCAACATAAATAAATCATTCATACACCCAATATTTATATGCTAACGGAAGAAATATTTTCTTTACTCGATACCGAACATGTTATACAAGCAATATTTTGTTTTGAAATAATATTTCCCCAGGCAATGGCGAAAAAACATTCAAAGAACTGAGGAGATGTAAGCAGCACAGTTTTGTAAAGAAATATAAACGTTTTCGTTGATTTTATACATGCATGAGAGGGCTCACATAATAATTCTATAGTAACACTAATTTACAAGGAATATATTACACCAAACTAGGTGAATATAACGGTGCAGACAGAATAGGTCGGTAATACGTCTATGGATGTTTTGTGAGATAGACAAAAATATGCAAATTTTCATGAGTCTAATAACATCTCTCTCTCTCTCTCTCTCTCTCTCTCTCTCTCTCTCTCTCTCTCCTCTCTCAATTTCAAATATTTATTTATGGCCAAGATCATATATTGGTAGATCTAAGGGAAACACCTGATGCGGTAATCATGACATAATTCCTGAAAAAAAAACAATGTTGTTTGGAAGATAACAGAAATAAGAAATATCAAAATATATTCATCAAATATTTTGATAAACAGTAACTCCATTAGGCATAATTACGTCTGTAGGTATACAATAATGCCTGTAATCAACGTTTCTTCTAATGTGTCGGGAAAATAAGCTGATTTGATTTTGATCTGCCACATCTAGCTCTAGACGTGACCGTCCCTATGGCAAGATGGAATTTCTTCTTATTTATGGAAAGTAAATTCCTTAAGAGACGTCAAATATTACGGTAACTAGCAGAAACAAAAATATATAAATGAAGTGAATGAATGAAGTGTTTGACTTTCTGCTTTTTTTCCCCTTCCAATTCATGTACATATGGTATATTTGATCAATACCGTACTTTATATTGAACTGTTTCTTGCAAAATAAAATATTAAATTCGATAATGGCTGGGATCGGACCTAGGAAGATTTCTACTATCATTGTTTCGTACATGTTTCTTGTTGGTTTCAGCCTTTAGTTAACCCCCACTTTTACCCATACGATATTTACTTCGAGTAAAAACGTAAGAAGTAGTTTCTATTTTAGTTCTTCTTTACTTACCTTTTTACTACTGGAAAAATAAGGAATAAATGATGAGATGAGATCACCAGTTTGTCATTCCGTGGTAATTCTGCTAGGCTTCCATAGTCTCTCCGTCCAGACTTTTTGCAGATTTCATGAATAATTACCTCAAATGACTATTGATCCTACCCAGGAGATGACGAAAATGAGGTAAGTTCAATATGGTATATATATATATATATATATATATATATATATATATATATATATATATATATATATGTGTGTGTGTGTGTGTGTGTGTGTGTGTGTGTGTGTGTGTGTCAAACGATACAACACTCTAGTGGCCGCAATTTTTGTTGTATCGTTACCAAACTCGACATTTATAAGCGATTTAAGTAAAAATAAATACCTAGTTCCTTAATCAGCCTGGTGGAAGGGGGAGGATTTCGAAAATTTTAAATATCTTTGTTATTACAACGGATCGAAAAAGTGAATAGGGCCAATCTTATTGAAAATGGACTGTTGTTATATATGTTTTTTCATTATATTGATTATTTAAGATATATTTGCATTTTTTAGTTTTCAGACCTCAGTAAACCCCCACTCCCACGCTTGTAATATTAACAATAAGCTGTAATGTCACTTGAACTACTTAATTCTAAGGTTAAACCCAAATATGGCATTCATAGAACTTTTACTTCGTGAGATACATGCTAATACGTTATGTGATGATGACGTCAACACTAAGATTTTTCGTTCTTTGCTCGAAAACGTTTATTTGATCCCTACCATACTCGATATTTAACCATTTCAGTCAAGGCTAAAGATCATATTTGTTATTGACTGAAATTGGAAATTCAAAATAACTAGGTTATTGTGACTCTTACGATCCTAGTCAATGTTATAGAACCAATCTTAAAAAAAACTATTGACGTTCCAATGTTATTATTCAATACATTTTTTCGCAAATCAAGTATTAGGCGAGTTATTCGTTGTCAGCCTTCAGTAAACTGTAATCCGAAAGGTAAATATAATAAGTTCAAAAATAAACCCAACACTTTTAACAATGGTGTCTTTGTTTTTGAGTCGTTGTAAAGGTTATCCTTCATGTGAGAGGTTTATGAATGAAATAGTTTGCAAGGCCAGCCTGTTGCCTGCTGAGTGAGGATAGCCATTGATGGAAGAGATCAAAGGATCAGTGCCGCTCTCAATCCAAGCCCTTCCAAGCCAGAAAGCCTTCTGCTTCAATAGCTCGGCTTAACGGCTTTTTTTTATTTTTTCATTTTAAAACAACCTACATAGAGTTTAAAGCTTGATAGCATAAATAATGAAAAAAAATTGAAAAAATAAACTTTTAAAATATC
This sequence comes from Riptortus pedestris, assembly GCA_019009955.1. NCBI lineage: Eukaryota > Metazoa > Arthropoda > Insecta > Hemiptera > Alydidae > Riptortus > Riptortus pedestris. The sequence continues at coordinate 215,138,721 of CM032228.1, read as the reverse complement.
TTAAAAAATATACCTTCTTTTTTTTTTGTCTGGCATTATTATTATCACAATTAAATATAAAAAATTATCATCAGAATGAGTGATGAAAGCGGGAAAGCCATTTTTATATTTAAGTCCATAAATAGATACTATTCTCAAACATTTAAAGATTATACATTTCTATTCAAAAATATAATTTAATTTAAGCTGTGAAATTTTATTTTTGCAACATTTTTGGATGCAAAGCTTACAAATACAAATTTTTAAAATTCGCATGCGTATGATATTGACTTATTGGTATTATATTACTGTAGTAAATCTGCTTATATTTACATTTTTAATTAGTTTCCTTATGCATTTAATTAATAATATTTTTAGCTTATTTTAACCTATTTTATTCTTTCTTTGTAAATAATTTTTATACATATATTGTTCCGTTTCATTTTTTTTTTCGTATTTTGTTTAGTTTGGTTGTACTGTGATTTTCGTATCTTTGTTGTTTTCTATTTTGGAATTTTGTTATTCTTTCTTGGTTTCTATTTTAGTGTTTTGTTGTACTTGGTTATTACCTATTTCTTTTTTCTCTTTTATTTTCTGTCTTTTGTTGTTTTCTATTTTTTGTTGGATTTCTGTTCTATTAGTTTTTTTTCTATTTTTATCTTCTGTTTATGATATTTTGGTTTTGGTTGTTTTTTGTTTGAGCAATATCGCCCTAGTTGCGAAGCTCGCGTCACATAATTTCACTAGAACGATTAAATAAGAAATGTCTAACAGAAAATACGTTGATTCTTATAATACATAAGTATTTCGAAAAGTGGAATATAGTGTATTAAAATTAAAGGGGGCATTTTTTAATTTATATTTAGATCCTTATCTTATAAGAGTCTTGTTCTAGCACTAAAATGTTAAAAAGAGTTGTGTAAAGTTGTTCTAAGAAGATAAGGTCAGTCAATCCAAGAATGATGGGACTGTCGGAGGTACATCTGGTTAGAGAGGAGATGGAAGAATTTCAAAAACTAAAAGTCACCAAAGCCTAACGATAGCCTTACTTTCGACGTGCTAAACTAGTGCTCATTTTTAAGATAATTTTGACCTTCGAAATTTTTTTTTTGATACAATTTTTCATTCTGAAGATAATTAGAACCCTTTCCTCCAGGGGGTGCGTAAACTAAGCAAATTTCCCACGTGTTGGAGATGTAACACTCGTGATCACATCTCACCCTTAATTCTCTATTTCTCCAATAGTAATATGACTATGTCAACAGGAAATAAAATGTAAATTGTAAATAATTGAATGTGTAATCAATGATTTTGTTACTCAAAGAAAAATATGGGAGTTTACTTAGGAATTAATACTAAAGCATGCAGATATCTCGGTTAATATTTGAGATTCTGAAAAAAATGCCAAATGCAAACTGCAGAAAACAGTTATAATTTTTATAGGAAATTAAATTCGTTGAAGTTGTCAATTGCTTAAATACTTCAGTTAAAAACATATTTTTACAGGCCCTCATCTTTAATATGCAACCTTCTATACTTATCAAGAATTTTTTTCATGCAATGCTTCATTCTTATGATAATTAGTCTCAAAAAGTGTGGTTCATGGCGGTGTTTGACGATTTTCGCAATAAGGACGCTTCCAATCAAAGAAATTGCCATAATAAAATATTTTTAAAAGATGATTTTATATGAGGATTTTCCTTCATTAAAAGTATGCCATTCCATTAGAAAATTCAAAGATGGTTGCTCTGGAGAACTGGAAGAGGTTAGTTGGGCATTTCCTAGGACTAAGACCTACCAAGTTTGATTTCACATTTCTCAGAGTTCAAAATTTATATTTTCCCATTTAAATTTATTTCCACTTTTATATGTAGGAACAATATTCACTTTTGACCAATATACTGGATTTCTTACTTTGTCTAATGAACCTGCTCCTCTGATAAGGAAGAAACCATAACAAGAAGATCTATTGAAGGCTATGATACAAATTAATACATGATATATAATTTAATGTCGGGGCTCAGGTTAGCCGTGTGAGTTAAAGTGTTGCCTTTAATCTCAAATGGTAAACCTAGAGTGGCGAATTCGATTCCCGCCTAGACAAAGGAAATTTATTTAGTGACGGAGTTCATTAAATAAAATCCTGAGTGCCACCCTGGCTAGAAAATGGTAGTAACCTGTAGATAACCCGCCCCAAATTGGCCTTCGTTGCAAAAAGTGGACGTTAATAACTAATTTTAATTTAATGTCATTTGTTCTGTCGCGAAGTAACGAATGAATTTGTTCTTCTTTTCCAATGTGATTAACCTGTCTTGTAAATTGTAATTTAAAATAAATAATGGGGGCTCTGGTAAGCCATGTGAGTTAAAGCGCTGGCTTTAATCTCATATGGTAAACCTTGAGTGGTCCCCCCTGGGCAATGAAATTAAATTATTTATTAACGTCAACTTTTTGTTACTATGGCTAATTGGAACGCGTTCTCTACAGGTTACCATCCTTTTCTAGCCACGGTGGGACTAAGGATTTTATTTATGAGCAATAGGAATTTAATTAGTGACGAACTCATTAATTAAAATCCATAGTCCTACCTTGGACAGAAAAACCCGTAGATAAACCGCCCAAATTAGCTATAGTATCAAAAAATGGACGTTAGTAATAATAAATAAATAATATTATTGGTTTTATTGATAGTTATCAGCTTCGTCAATATCCTCATAATTGAACAAAACGTACCCATGGCCCACAAATGTATGCGAACTACTGGCCGACAGTAGCCTATTTGTAGATGATTTTTTTGAGTATTTAAGAAATAATGGGTTATTTGATGAAAGATAAAAGCTATTATTTACCATTATGAAAGTTATATATAGCAAGCACTGTACGTGGAATATAAGTTTTGCCTCCTTCCAGTTTAACTATTTATAGTTTTTTTTTTAGTTTTTTTGTTTTATTTTTATTTTGTTTTATTTGCCTCATGTTGTAAATATACTAACAATTTATACTTAGTTTTGTCCAGTCTATTAATTTTGTACATTTTTAAAAGTTAGCTGTGTAAAATTTTTAATATTTATTTAATTTTGTAAAATTATATTCTAACACGTTAAAAGATGAATCGCCATTGTAGCGACATGGTTCTATTTATTTTGTATATATATTTGTAAAATTTAGCTTTGGAAAAATGTTAATATTCATTTAATTTTGTGAAATTATAATCAAACATGCTAAAAGATAAATCACCATTGTAGCGGCATCTCAAATAAATAATAAAATAATTCATAATTAAACCTCATATCGTCATAATTGGTTCATCCAATAAGGCACTAATCACACTATCCCGGAATAAAGTGTTCCTCTATTAGTCTTTAGATTCAGGACCCGCCTGCCTTTACGTTGAATACCTGGTCCTCTTGCTCGTCCTCTTAGCCCCTTGACTAATCCCGGCCTCAATCTTTTTACGCCATCTTTTTGAGCATTAAGCTCTTTTACAGCTCAAAACTCTAAGGCCCCTCTCGAGTTTTCTAGCTTTATTAGCTCTGTTTTTTTTTACGAATCATTTTAAGTGCTTTTCCTCTTTTTAGGTATGCATTTGTATGCATAAGTGTATTCCTGTGAACCATTTTCAGCTGTGTGTCCTTCTTTTTCTGAAGTTCTTTCTCACATTTATTATCAAACCAAGTGTTCCTTTTCATCACTATTTGCTAAGCTATCACCTCAAACATCACATCTTTCAATAATTTCGTCTGTCCCACCCACCTTTCCTCCTCACTGACATTTTCATAGCTCTATTCTAGCACTGAAATTTAAATCTATTCATATCGAATCTTCTCAAAAACAATAAAGTCCCGAAATGGAATATGTTTGTATGTTTTCGACTCTTTCTCATTGCCACTAGTTGCTGGAGCCAGCTAAAACTAAAGGACTGGTCTGGCCCGCTATCAGGTCCAAGGAACATCACAGAAAGACTTTTGGGTTTAACGTTCATCAAAATGTGGACATTTGGCTCCAAGCTTATCCATCGAGTTTTTAATCTTCTTGTGGTAACACATAATGACCAAGATCCTCATATTACTAAACATAGCAAACCCTGTACGGTAGCTGTAGCTCGTATACCAGTCATTGGTCAAATTATGCTTTCTTGGACTATGGTACTCATGTATAGCTGTCAGGTCATTAAAGTCGCCTTATACTGATTTGGTCCAGTACGTTGGTGTATCGTAGTACCTCTTGGCCAAAAAGGTAAAGACGGTTCCTTTCGCTTCATTTTTTGCATCCTCAAAAGGGGCATGTACACTAATTTACGATTTGATCTTTAGTATAATGAGTCACAAAGACAGATAACATGATACATATGTTTTGGTGTGGCTACTCATTCCCTCCTATATTATTCACAATCAGGCATGGAACTGTCAGTGGAAGTGGTTCTAACACTCCCAGTAGCACGAGAATTAGCAGTCCATACACCTGGCTGTGGTCAGTATGCAGTAGATCAAGCGCTTTACGTTGGATGGACACTAACATAAATCAAAGCGAATGATTTCTCCACCAATTTCCTGCTAGACCAATGTTGTAATCTTTGTTTTAAATATAGAGGAAGTAATTATGTAAGAAATTTGCATAATATAAAACGAAAAGGCGGTCTCTGCAGACTTTGGTAAGTAAATAGGTATTCAACTGAGGAGTATAGCAAACTTTATATCTCTGTGAAAACTTTTTCTTTCCTCTTATTTCCCATTCTTCATCTTTAAGTCGTTACTGAAGCAAGGCATTTTTCAGCCCAGTATCTTGATATTCCTTTTTTCCAGCCATTTCCATATCCATTCTTTTCTTTCAACAGGAGAAGCAGCTTTATCATTTTCATTGCTGGGCTGAAGGTGTAAAACTTTTTCTCTTTTAGGACTTTTTTTGTCATTTAAATCTTATACATATATTAACTTTTTTTTACATTACTACAAATATATTATCACAATAATAGCAGGACACTAATTAGGTAAACTCAAAAGACATCTTCCTTCCACCTTATTGTACTACCATTGTACAAATATAAACTTTGTTTAAATAAAAATATTTAATTAAGCATATATTTATGGTCTGACATATATAACAATCCTATAATTAATGCATTATAAAAGCATAACATCAGATTATTACACTGCAGTTTAATATCAAAGTTTGGGGGTAATTAAGTCATAATTATACATTTTTTTTGACTTTTGCTCTTAATTCGTTTTAGAAGATTTCGTTTGAGAAAATCAGCTGGGGTTATACGATTTTCGAAAATTATCTTCAAATGTGGATCGATTCTACCTAGGAGATGACTAAACTGAGGTCTGTCATTGAAAATATGAAATATCTGCGTTAATCGAAATATTTTATAAGACCAATTTTGATGACATTTTAATGTTCTAAAACTGATGTAATATACATGTTTTCGCCAACTCTAATATTAACTTCCCTACTTCTCCTCATTCGATTTTCACTTTAGTGCCTCAGGAACTAAATATCTCATGCCCAATTGGTATTTCAATTGCTGTTTAGATTGGCTTATTACTACGAGAGAAATAGAGAATAGACGGTGACAATAAGTTGTCTTTCTTTTATTTTCAGGTACTTATTTTTAATAATCTTTGTGCTTTGTTCTTACATTGTCCAATGGTTTAACTATATGATCGGATTTATTTTTGTTATAAAATTGTAGACATTGTTATCATAAATGCGAAATAGAAGAGTGGAGTTGTCTATTGCAGATGTGCAGATATTCACAGTACTCTCATTTCTTTTGTATATTTCTCGTATTTTTCATTTATTTGGGTCATGTTTTCTTTTAATTTGATTCCTCTTGATTTTTTTGCTGAGGGGGGGGGGGAAGTTACCGAATAGTTTCGTCTTTTATTGCTTCTGTTTTAGTTCTAAGAGATATACGGTTAATAAAATCGGGTTTGGAATAAGGAGAACCTCTTAATCGTGATATAACACAATTTTTATTTTTCAAAGCCTCTTAAAAATCCAAACTTTCTCTCTGAAGTCCCTCCTGAGTTAATCTTATCATCGTCTTTAAGAGAAAAGAGCCTTCAATTGTAATGAATTCATTTCTGTGAATGTTTCAATCATTTTTATGTCAAGCCAGAAAATTTTGTAACGAATAAAATACCCTCAATTTTCCTCCAAGGAAGAAATATTTCACAATAAATTTCTATCACATATTGCCACTACAATGACATGCACTGAAATGCTTCTTATCCAGTCTGAAATGATCTCCACAGAGGCAGTACAATTCCGATTCACCGCGAGGATTTTCAAAAGTTTTGCAATTTTCTGCCTTGGAGTAGAATCAGTCCAAATGGTTACTAAAGAAAAACAAATATCACAAATGACACACTATAAAATGAATACATTCCACTGGTATAAAAAAAATTGGCTTCAGAAAAAATTCCATTGACAATTTAAGTTGAGAAGGGCAAAAATAGAAATATGGAAATACAAGATGGCCAGGGGTTTGTGAGATTCAGTTCAGTATACGATTTCAATTTGAAACACAACAATCGAAGTTACATTTATTAAATAAATTTGAATACATAATGGAAAAAAAAGACGAATTCAAAAATATCTAAACATTTGAGAATGCTAACTTACTCGGAGGGAAAGTATTGTTCTTTAAATGTTAATTTAAACTCTAGAGAGCCCTTTATAGAGAGCTCTTGGTAGAGACCTTTATTGTAACTTCATTGTTTGGTGACGTCATTAATTAAGATTTTACGTTCTTGTGTCGAAAATATTTATATGATTAATATCATACTCGATATTTAACCGTTCCTTGCAATTCTGAAGTTCATAGTCGGTTTAAGGGGGGGGGGATTCGAGAATTCAAATTATCTCCGTAATATTGAGTGAGGTCATAAAATGTAAGAGAACCAATCTTCTTAAACTATTGATGATCTAGAATTGTGTTCTGTTTCTAAAATTTTTTCATGACACAAATTTTAAGCTAGCTATTCTATTTTAGCAGATTTCCCATAAGGGAGTTTCGAGTTTCGAAAAATTTCTTCAAATGTCCATCGATCCTACCCAGGAGATGACGAAAATGAGGTCCGTTCAAAATTATATGTATATATATATATATATTTATATATATATATATATATATATATATATATATATATACATATATATATATATATATATATATATATATATATATATATATATATATATATATATATATATATATGTATATATATATATATATATTTGTCTGTTAACGCTCTAGCGGTCGCAATTTTCGTTTGATCGTTACCAAACTCGATATTTAAACGTTTTATGCAAAAATAAAGATCAAGCTCTTTAATGGCTGAAACCGGATCAGTGAGAGGGGGGGGTTTAGAGGGGAGGATTTTCGAAAATTCGAAATATCTCCGTTACTATACGTCGGATCGAAAAATTATATAGAACCAATCTTATTACAAATGTAATTTACTATAAATAATGTTATATACATTTATTCCGTATCTTGAATATTAACCGAGATTTTTGCATTTTTCTGTTTTCAGCTTCTGAGATGAGATCGGCTAACTTCGGGTCTAGTCGTGAGTTTCCGTCAAGAGCTAGTTCGGGCCGTTCCCGTAATTGTTTGACTCTCTATTCTGAAATTTCTCTTTTCTAAAACTTCACGTGGGAAATCTGCTTAGTTTACGCAGCCCCTGCTTGACGGACTTTATTTTTTTGGTTTTCAGCCCTTAGTACCCCCTCCCCCTCTTCTACTAATCGGTCTACACATAGAAATAGTGACTTTGTGGTGAGATGAGCTCAAATGTGTGTTATGCCAGCACTTCGTGAATCTGCTTAATTTACGCAGCCCTTGTGTGAGGGACATTTTTTGTTCATGTACAATTTTACTATTTGGTTAAATATTCTTTGAGCCTCTTCATTACTTGACCTCAGTCAAATGTATATAACAGTGACAGAGGTCCAAGTCCTGCGAGCTCAGTAGCATGTATTGTGCCAGTTACTTTTTGTGTTATCTTGTATACTTTATACTTGCCAGAGCGATTAACACAATTTACAATCTCCGTTAACCTTGTAGGACATGAAATGGAATGTCCCCTGTGCAATGGCCGGCTTCAACACTCCCTAAGGATTAATTCCCGGAAAAACATCAAGAGGTCTTACCGCCAGTGGCTATAGCTTCCTAGTGGGTCTCCAGACAGACATCAACACAGCTATACCAAGTGGACTAACTGACATCCTAAACTCCACGAGCGTTCTCTGGTTGCGAACTGGACAACTAAGATTCTCTCATGGTGAGAATGGCAATCGCACCTATTTTCACTACCACATATCTAAGGGAGGTGGTTGAAATACCTACAGTTTGACTACTGCTGTCTTTAAAAGATCAAAAATTGCTAAAAGTTAAGTTTATTAAAAGTAATAAAATTAAAATAATTGAACTTCTGAAATTTGCATATTCTTCAAAACCCCTGTGCAATACTTTTCCACCATATTCCTTGATGAAAAGAGATTGGCAATATTCTAAGACAAATGAGAATGTTTGAGTAAATTTATTTATTCACTCATCATAACGATTGATTTGCTCCTTTGCCCAAATAGGCTCTTAAGTTCTTATTAGACAATTATCCACAACAGTCTAACAACTGTGCTGACACGACTCAATACAATATACTGCGCCATTTTAAGATGAACTGCAATGCTTCAGGTAGAGCATTTGCAATTTAAACTGAAGAAAGAATAAATTACAATAAATCAGATGGGATGATAATACATACATAAGAGCAAAACGATAGATATGAAATGGATAAACATTTAACTTAAATTCATTAAATTACATTCTTAACAAAAGCAACCAACTTATTCTGTAAAAGGGGATTTGGTTGCATGCGTGCTCTCAACGAATCTGAGATTACGTCAAAGTAACTAATTAGTTCCATCTTTTTAACCTTTTGCCTGTTATGTTATTCTACTTCGTCATTTTTTTTCGTTGAGCAGAATTTGACGTTTTCTTTATCTTAAAACTTTCTGTGCACATTAGTAATAGATGACATAAATGAATTGCAATGTTCAAGAAGGTTCAGACATTCCACATGACTTACAGAAACTTTTGGCCTATAACAGTAATTGCATAGACTCAGTCATTAAACATCTACAAGATATTAATATATAAAACGCACTATAATCTAAAATTCCTACACAATACTCTTCACTTGTATACTACATAAGCAGGGTGTACACTTTAATTTTAAATATTCTTTCTATTTCTTTTCTTTTTTTTGGTTTATTTTTTTTTTTTGTTTCCCCTTTGTCTTATTTTTTTTTGTTTATTCTTTTTTTTTGTTTCCCATTTTCTTTTTTTCTCCCTTCTATACTTAATTTTTTAATTATAATATTTTCAGCACCCTGATGTTTTTATATACAATATTATTTGCTTTATATAAGACTGGTATGCCAATTTCAAAAATCACGGTATGCCATAGTTTACTCTTTTTCCGTTTCTTATTTTTTTGCTATCCGATTTTTGAGCACAATTGAATAATAAGTAAATCGCCGGCGTTATGGAACTCATTTAAATAAATAAGTGACAACATCACGAAGGTTCTCCAGGAATGCATTCCTCCTTTTTTCTTAACATTATCTGATATCCGTAATTTTCTAAAAATAATCTAATTGAATGCACAATAATTTTGAAACTGGAGTTCAAATTCTGTAAGTGACAAAATACATTTTTTTATAGGCTACACATCAAGAATACGTTTTTCTCTTCTCAAACAACTGTAGTACTTAGGTACTAAATAAATGTAAACTAATTCTCAGGAGACATTAATTAACTTAAGTGTTTCTATTTTTGTGAAGGTTTCAGTCAACACTGAGGGAGGCATGTGAAACTATCTTCTATTAAATAATAAAAAGTCGGTCACTTAGGAGCTGTGTAATTAGCGGTATATCTAAGGTGCCTAGAATTCAAGAAAACTATTTCAGTTTCTTAAGTTTAGCCGAAATAAAATATGGTTATCTTGAGATTCTGTTGTCTGTAGAGACATCTAGCCTAAATATTAAATAAGACCAGATTACCTTTATTTATGTTGACAGGTATATAGCGAAGCAGGTACTATAGCGTACGCTAGTACATAGTACCATTACTAAAAAAATCGATTAAATACTTTTGGGGGAGGGGGGCGGACTGTAACCACAATAAAACAAAATTGTTACTAATGAGGCCAGAAAAAAACAAACCTCTTAAAAATAATAGAATATATTTGACATGAAACAGCATTAATACTTTCATTATATAAAATAAGAACTCGAGCTTCCACCTAAAATATCGTAATTAATTCAACAACATGTTAACAGATATATAAAACATTATATGTACATTCAATTCGTACTTCGACTAAGATTTAAATAGTTTGGTAATTCTAACAACTTAAATAGCTCCTTCTTCTTAAGAAAAACAGCTCAAACCATAAAAATGCTACTTAAAGTCCGTCACGCAAGAGCTGCGTAAAATAAGCAGATTTTCCACTTGCTGGTATAACATACTCGTACTTGTGATCTCATCGCCACGGATGAGTAGGAGAGGCGGGGGTGGTTACTGAAGGCATAAACAATAAAGTACGAATTACTCGTTTAATACTTGTGTTAGCCAAAAATGCATAGATAGCAATTGTAGAAAATCTAAAGTTTAACAAGATTGGTTCTATAACATTTTATGATCAAACTCGTAATAACTGAGACGTTTGGATTTTTATGGATTCCTCTCTCTCTCTCTAAACCACCAGTATTGCATTTCAGTCAATAAGAAATATTATCTCTAGTGTTCATTGAAACGGCTAAAAATCGAGTATGGTATAGTTCAAATAAACATTTTCGAGTAAAGAACGAAAAATCTTAAATGAAGACATCATCGCCGGACGTATTTGCATGAGTGTCACAAAGTAATAATTCAATGAAAACCATACTTGATATTTAACCTTTGAATGAAGTTGTTCCTGATGGGACAGCTTATTGTCAATATGACATGAGCAAGAGTAGGGGCTTACTTCATTTTCGTCATGTAGGTGTAGGTTTTCGTCATGGAGAAGGCTCGATGGTCATTTAAAGAAATTTTTCGAAAATCCCACCATGAGTAAAACCTCAATAGCTGATTTCCTCTAAGGGAAATCTGCTAAAGCAATTTCATATACTCCTGAACACGAATGTAGTGTGTTTTCCACAACTTGTCATTGTTTTTTTAATTAATAAAATGGCAAAATGAATGGCCAAGGCCTGCCACTTTTGTATTATTTATTTAACAATTTGCTACTTGAGTAGCTACTTTCGTCTAAGGTGATTAGCATTCCCATTGAAGAGCGATTCTGTCGCATTGAAATAAAATATTACTTCTCATATCAGATAATGAAGCTGTATCTAATGAGAATCTCCAACCCCAAATAACATACACCTTCTTTTTACTTGTTTAACGTTATGATGAATCGAACGAGTGTTGGCAATTATGTGTCTTATATGGTTCGAATGAGTTTGAATTACATGCTGCGATCATTAGAAATGTCAATATTTTATACTTAACTCAAGCGTTAAATTAACAGGTTGGAAGCTGAAAGTTATTTAAAACCATAAGTGCATTGCCTTACTTGGAATAGTTTATGTATAAAGTTTATCTTGTATGAGGGGATAGATGCGGAGTGGCCAAAGAGGTAATGGCCTTGCTAGAACCATGAAAAAACTAGACAAAGTGCTGTGTAGTGGACTAGCAATCGAGAGAAGGGGCAGCATGAAGAAATGACCTCAGTAAAGTACACTTCTTTCACTCTTCTCTTCTTCTCTCTACTTACTTTACTCCACTTTCCCTACCCACGAGTTCTTTCTTCTCCATAAAATTCTGTCTTCAAATTAATTTATGCTAACGTTTGCATATTAATATTGTTTTGGCACAAACTCCAAAAGGTCTAAAATCCCTTAATCGTTCATTGTTCGGTTTATTTATTTTTAATTTTATTACAATACACCTCATCTACTATTGCCATTAACAGTAGATGGATTTATAATTCTTGGAACAAATAACTTTCAGTTAAAAATCCAAAAAGCCTTTTTATGTCTTCTTCGACGTCTCTAAGCTCTCTTAAGTTCGGTTTAAGGTTCAAAGCTCTTCTTGGAAGATCGTATTTTTTACAATTGAGGAGAATATGAGAGACAGTAAGATACACATTACAACAATCGCAGGTTGGTGGGAATAAGCCTTTCAATAAATAACTATGTGTTAATTTTATGTGTCCAATTTCGGACACGAGCAGGACAAGCTTCTCTTTCCGGATTTTTCTACTTGCAGTATTCCAACGCATATTAATTTCATTGATTTGTTGCAGTTTATTGTCATGTTTTATCGACCAGTCTGACTTCCACCTTTGAAATATAGGTTTTTGAAACTCTCGTTTCCAATCATCTGGGAAGGTGAAGGTTACTGTAGTTCCATATTCTCGAGCACTACGATCTTCCAAATCCACCATTTTATTACCCTCCAAACCAAAATGTGATGGAACCCAAACAAGTGATATGTTTTTTCTGAGCTTTCTATTTGACCTTTTAGCAGATTTCCCTTAAGGGAAATCAGGAATTGAGGTCGTACTCATGACGGAGTTTTCGAAATTTTTCTTCAAATGTCCATCGATCCTACCTAGTAGATGACGACAATGAGGTCCGTTCAAAACTGTATATATATATATATATATATATATATATATATATATATATATATATATATATATTTGTCTGTTACCGCTCTAGCGGTCGCAATATTTGTTTGATCTTTACCAAACTAGATATTTAGTCGTTTTATGTAAAAAGAAAGATCAAGTTCGTTAACGGCTGAAATCGGACCAGTGGGAGGGAGGGTTTAGAAGGGAGGATTTTCGAAATATCTCCGTTACCATACATCGGATCGAAACATTGTTTAAAACCAATCTTATTGACAATTAAATTTACTATAAATATTGTTTTATAAATGTATTCTCTATCTTGAATATTAACCGAGATATTTGCATTCTTATTAAATCAGGGCGGATAACGGATGAGAGTGAGTTTCCCGCCAAAAGCTAGGTCGGCCGTTTCTTTAACTGTTCGGCTCTCGTGAAATTTCTCTATTGTAAAACTTCACGTGGGAAATCTGCTTAGTTTACGCAGCCCCTGCGTGACGGACTTATACTCTGTGAGGTAACATTTTACTAGGATTGATTAGCTTCATGGAAAGACCATACACGTGATGTGGATAAGTACGTGTCTGGAGAAAAACAAACAAATAATCTTAAAATGTTCCTGTTAATACAAATAATAATATTTTTATGTTAGGCGACCAACAAAATTCAATGTTTCCTCCATCACGAGTAGCATTCACAACAGTAAAATGTCAATAACGTTTTAATATAATTTAGTTATGGTTCGCCTAAGGGAAATAAAGCTTTCTGCATTTGGCCTCAGAAACTTGACATCGAGTTCAAATGGTCAACTTCCAAGCACTCAGAGGTCAAATGCGTAAGTCAATAATTATTTCACCGTACTACGATGTAATCACCTGTTTTACACACCTAATTTGCTGTCCGAAAGCTACACTTCGCCGCCCTAGGGCCGAAAATGAATATTTCGCCCTAGGGACGCAAAATCAGCTGTTTATTATTTTAATTCATTCATTTCATTATATACATTATATTAGTTTGTTTTGCTCGTCTTATTGTTTAGTTATTTAGTAATTATGGCTAATAATATATCAGAATCTATAAATAGAAGAGCAAAAGAAATCATGGCAGATTTGTTACCAGCAAAATCAAAAGATAGGTATGACGAAGAGTATTCATTATCGAAAGTGGAAGTTTCTAACAGACTGTTTAGTAAAGTGAATGAGTCATCGATTTCGACATCAAATATCGATTTTGGAACTATTGAAAATGAAAATCAGTCTCTCTTTACAATTGATGATTTATTTGAAGATTGTCAAGAGGATATTTTAATCAGAAACAATCCAACTACGAGTAAAAGTGTGAATGTGTCAAACAAAAAACAAGTAATAGAATCTTCAAAGGGTATTATGTTTTCAAACAACCAAAATTGTACTTTTAACATTTCTATAAATCAAAAATAAACGAACTAACTTTTTTTAGCATTTTGAAATATATCAGTTGTATTAATTGAAACACACATATGTTCATCTCTTTTTATTAACTTACATAATAACATAACGTAAAACAATCCATACATTAAACATTCATCATGTCCCCATAACCAAGATAACCTTCTAACAAAGAGGTACACTTAACCAAAAGAAAATCTTGTTTTTGATTAATGTTATATCCTATTAATATTTATTGTAGTATGGTGAAAAATAGCGTTCGTGCCTCGGGCCAAAGTGCTTTTGCCGGCCCTCGAACTTTTCATGACCTCGACTACGTCTCGGTCAAAAAATATCTCGGGCCGGCAAACGCCCTCTTTCGGCCCTTAAAACGAAATATACTATTTCGATAATAGATGAGCGAAACGGACTAGCAGGATAGCTATAGGAACATGAAGCCAGAATTAATACTTGGATATTTTATAGCCGTATTGCCAGCCGATTGAGTCAAGGGATCAACCTAATTGAATGATTTTCTTGGTAAATATCTATCAATCAATTTTCATTTTAATGAGGCAGATGAATCCAGCGAATTTCATTTGTATAATAAAATAAGACAGTACTATCAAAATTCGATGAAAATTTTAACCATATTTATGAATGTCTTCGATAGTTCAATTACTAATAAAGGAGGCAGCAATCAGCAGGTACCTACGATTAAGTACAATATGCAGGAACACATCTACATAAGGTTCGTAAAATTAGTCAAACTTTTCTAGCGTACCGGGAATTATCAAAGAATTGTTAAATACAACTGCTTGACAATCAACCACTCTTGGTAATTATTCACACAGAGACTATTAAAGACGTCATTTTCTTGACGATTACATACCTTATAAATTTTAGCTACATATTTTATAATGAAACTTACACTATTAAAAGTTTTCCTACCCATGTCCTGTGATCAGATATAACAAACAATCATAGGAGTAGTCGGTTTGGATGAAGTTTTTGATTAATTTAATAAATCCTATGTTGAGTTTTAAATTTCACTTGAGCATGCATAACTGGACATTGTTGAATGCTTAACGACTATTTGAACAATATTTCTTTTTATAATATATAGAATAAATATTACAGGAACTAATGATATCGAGAAGGTTGATAATGATAACAGCGAAATTATTGGTTCCTACTTTTTTCCCCTCCATTACTGTCGACCAAATTTCAGACGTTTCTAATTTGACTCTTGGATTTATAAGTAACGTTGAAAGATGTATTTTGGTAACCATCTAATAAACATTTTAGCAATCGTAGTGCTTACAGATGAATCTCCGCAATACTTGGAATTAATTAAATGATTTTAGTATTTCAAAAGGCCACTATTAAATTGAGTAAGTCACCTTCAAAGGAGATGACATAATTCTTCAATAATCATTTCAAGCTCATATCATCACCATGCATAAACATGGGTATAATTGCGGTTAATACTGTTCATTGATAGCTGATTTGCATATTTATTAATGGAGTTGATAACAGGGAAGGGGAAAGGGCTATTGCAGGCTGGACGGATGGAGCTGTTTATATACACGGCATTGTTTATACAGGGAACGAAAGCAAACAGCGTACTGAAATGCAAATATAAATGCAAACACGTAGTAGGTTGCTGAATTTTAGAATACCCTTCGCCGAAAAAAATGTATCAGCATTACACAAACCCAGGAAAATAAACTTGTAAAATACCCTTTTATTTTTGATTCCACAATTTTTAGCAAATTGCCCTGTGCTACTGAGCTATTCTTCATAAAGCTTTCTTCAAATGCCCATCGTTTCTATCTAATAAGTTACATACTTTTGTTTGCTTTTATGTAGATTCATATATATATATATATATATATATATATATATATATATATATAGATATATATAGATTTTGAAAGGACATAAATTTCACACCTACCAGAGCTTCTTTAACTTATGATTTTATATGTTACTCTTTCTCTGAAGCGCAAATTCCTCCTGGTCCGATTTGAACCATCGATGAATTGGACTTTTAGTTTTACATGAGTGCTAGAGCAATATTGGGTATTTTATATATAAATATATATATATATATATATATATATATATATATATATATATATATATCAAATAATGCTATATAATCAATTAATTTCCTAATATCACTAAAGTAAAATATTAAAAAAGGCATTGTATTATTTCAATCTTGAATATACTCCTCTCCTTCTAACACAATTTCACAATACCTTAATTTATTATAACAAAACCGTGTCACCCTAAACTAAGCAGATTTCCCACGTGCAGAAATGAAAAATTACTGATTTCACCCAACCATATGTTTTTTATTTCAATGTAAAAAAAATGAAAAGAGGGGGTTCACTGCATGCTGAAAATTATAAAGAACGAATTACTCCCTTAATATCTTTGCTACAAAAAATGTGTATAACAGCAATTGTATACATCAATTTTTTAACAAGATTGGTATTACATCATTTTTCGATGAGACTCATAACAAAATGTCATAGATCAAATAAATATTTACCATTTTAGAACGAAATATTTCAAATGATGGCGTTATCGCACAAGGTAATTGCATGTACCTCATTCAGTAAAGGTTCTATGAAAACAATACTTGGCCCATAAGCTTCCAATAAAGTGGTTCATGAAAGAACAGATTATTAGCTATTTACTTAGGTCTTTTTCTATTTAGAATAATGAATATTACGTGGGATTCTGGAATTTGGAAATTATTTCAACTGATGAGAAATCCACCTATTTCTTGCAGTTCTTTCTTGGTGTTTTTTTTTACCTTTTTCTTTTTTATCATAACACAGACATCTCAGTTTTTTTGGACAGTTGAAAACCCAACCTAAAAAACTATGTATAGTCTTATTATTAAGGATTTACACTTGGATAAAAATATGATGAAGCAATTATTTCATATTATAAATACTTGACGTGATTAATTTTACAATTTTCTATAGTAATATGTTGATAGTTGTGGTGTTAAAGTGGGAAAACGTTCATTATTTTTTTTTCTTTTAGAGGAAACTTATGATTTTTAGATTTATTTAAAATTTATATGGCAGCAAAAAATTTATTGAAAAGAAATCATCGTTTCTGTTGATTCAAGATCTTTATAACTGTTAAACGAGTTTATAAATATTTATGAAAAGTTGATATATCAACTTTCAGTGGTACTAACTCCATTACATTTCTTAAACATGTTTTTGTTAATTCTTCTATGTATATCTGTCGACTGAAATATATTCAGCAGGAAAAGAGACCTCGTTTAAAAAAATATTTATTTACAATTTTGTATTATTATTAACTAATTAAATAATAATACTGGTAGTTCTTTGTTTTTTTAATTTAAAGATATATACAAATATCTCGCATAATTACAATTTTTTATATGACAACATATTGTTCCTGAAAGTTTCTGAAAACATACTAAAAATTCGAAAGTTTTACTTTCTTCATTTAAGGAACTTTTAGATCGTGCTTTTAAAGTGTATGGGAAAGAAAGTTTATTTTTTATTCATTTTAAAAAAGAAGGTTTTTATTGTAACTAGAGCAATAATATCATACTACAGTAAGCTTTAATTCCAGAACAACTAATATTATGTGAACACCATATTAATAATCGCACATAATTAGCACCACATTCAAATCAATCGAACAATAGAGCAAGAACCAAAACCTATTTCCAAACCTTATTTAAAATTAGTCACTAAATTTAAGATGGTTTAAATCGTGCGCGGGCAACAGCCGGGCCGATGTAAGGTTTGATCCGGCCCGCGAGAAATTTTGAAAACCCAATTAAACAAAAATATTACACTATTTACTCCAAATGAGGAAAATGAGGAGAGATCTGTGCGTTTGTCATTACTTATAAATGCGAACAGTTCAATGATGAAAGTAAATAAATCAGAACATCGTATAAGGCTGACTAACGATAATTTGGAAAATTCTTCGTCTTTGTATAAGTGGAATTAATCCAAACATCGATGGATTAGTTTCCTAAATTTAAGCTCAAGTGTTTCATTGATTTAAGCGTCGCTATTTAAATTTCGTAGTTTGTAATAGTTCCAAATTTTACGATTTAATTATAAAGTGGTATCTATTTTTTTCATTTCATTTTGTTATTTTAATAAATTGTATTATACATTGTAGCATAATTTCATGTCTAATATCTATCGTTGAAAATTATAAATACTACTTTAAAATACACTACTTTTAAAAGCGGCCCGCGAACGTAATTGCACACTAAAGTTTGGCAAGCAACGTGTAAAAGGTTTCCCATACCTGTTTTAAATCATTCCGTTCCTCTTTGGATGGGAACATATTTAGGATTTATTTGCAGAATTAGAAGCGGAGTGGGCCTTTCAGGTTGCGGCTCATTACTGATAACTAAGCTTCAGTCTCTTTCCAAGTTTTTCTTTCCTTTTTACTTTCTTTTTCTTTCTGAGGTCGTTATCTCGGTTCGTCATTTCTCAAACTGATATCTTCCCTCTTTCTTTCTTTTCACTCCCGTATTTTAGAACCTTTTCACATCTGCAGGCCCTAACTTAAGGAGTGCCTTGCCAAACACCCTCACCGAGTTATTATCTTTGGGGGAGCTTTATTGCCGCTTTCTGGGAAGATATTAATTTATGTTCATAAGCCCATGCTTTACAGCGAGGAACTGGGATTCCTCGTACAAATAGGGAACTTGTATTTCCCCTCGTATTGTTGTAGAAGAGAAAGATTTCATATCCTGTTTCCTTCTATTATAAGAAAGGCTCTTACAGAGCATCCATAGAGACCAAAATATTAATTGATCAGCTCATTATGAAACATTACTTAGTCTTGATATATGTTCGGTTCGTAAAATAATATGCTCTGTTACTACATTATTTGTACCTAATAAGTCACATTTTTCAGATTGAATATAGATATTTTTTAAAATAGCTTTTAGTTCTTGGAATATAAAAAGTATTGGGAGCTCATGTTAGTCAAGTGAGATAAGCCGTTGCTCTTAATCTCACTTGGTTAATCTAAAGTGATGAGTTCGATTCCCACGTGGACAATAGGAATTTGTTTATTGGTGAACCCATTAAATAAAATCATTAGTCCCCTCCTGGCTAGAATACGGTGGTAAGTGTAGATAATCCGTCCGTGACTCTACTACTTCACTACTAGTCAGCTATCTTTCGTGTCTCTTAAGTCTCATCTTCAGGTCACTCTCTTCCGATCTCTGCGATCTGGTGACTCTGTTTCAGTTACATCTCTTTAAACTCAAGAGGCACTTCATAAATCGCCAATTAACAACAAAGCTATCATAACCCAATATAATTTCAACATGAAATGGATTACTCCCACCTACTGTTACATTTGCCAATGTTGCCGTCTGGAGTAGTACAAAATAATATTATTTGAGTCATTTTTATACAGGTAACCAACCATTGGAGAGACCTATTCCGGCTAAAACCTTCTGATAATTAATTATAATCTTATGTGAGAAAGTGTCTTTTTAATCAAGTCTTTCAATCAAGAACTTTTCAGTGCCTATTGTTTTGTTAATTGTTTTAATTACCGTGAATTAAAGTAATCTTTCTCTTCACCAAGTATTTTTGTTTAGCATTTCTCTCCTTCAAATGTGCATTTCATTTCTTGTAGCAATATTTATGCTCACTCAACCTTAAGTTGATGGCTCACAGTCGTTTCAGCATCACTCCAAACGGTCAGAAACTACTACAAATTCAAAAGTTGGCGATATCGTCGAATTCAAGACACTTTGCCACCTCACATTTCTTGCCCAGTAGCTCATTGTGCACTGCCCCTACACACTCAATGCTGTCGGACCTGAGGTGCGGTTGGTCGTATTTCACTCAATGTTGGAGAGGCCCTCAGGTGATATTCAACGCACTTGCATATCCTTACCTCTTGTTTCTGGCCACACATGGTGTGGAATGCTTCCTTCAACTCACGGTAGTGACTAGTCTATTTTTTTAGCTGGCTTCATTCGAATGGTATATTTCGGTTTCAAATCGAACAAGTTGATAAAGTTGGCTGTTGATTTATCAATATTTTTGTTTAAGGTAAGTTTTGAACCAATATCTAGGTATCAAATATAGTACGTTTTAATCAATATTATTAGTTTATACGTGACATTGACTTTAATTTTCAATTTAATTATGTTATTTAGTCGTAACAATGGTTATTTTTTTCAAGAAATTTAATTATAAAGCTTTATAAACGATATGAATTTCTTTTTTAAATATGAGGATACAAATTAATAATTACTACATGTAAACAAATTTTTATAAAATACGCTCCTTACAAATAATGTAAAAGATTTAATTTAAATATTTTTATTATTTTTCCTCTCCCATGTAGTTCTATATTACAAATAGCGAATACAAAGGACAGGTGATGGAGTTTTGCGATTCAAACTTCCATTGACGTTATTTTTTCGAATTTAAAAAAAAAAAAAAGATATTAACAAAAATAAACGACTTAAAGGAGAACTGCAAAAAAACTTTTTTTATTCGCACAACTTTCTTTCCTTTGTATTAAAAGGAGAATTGGCTTTTAATAGAAAATAAATGATTGATATGTTTATTTGTTGCAATGTTACAAACTAATCATTAATTTTTTTGTTATTTCTGCGAAAATGGAAAAATGGATAAATGGAAAGCATTTTAGCGCTACCGGGCTAGCAAATTAGCCCCTCGCAGATTGTTGTTCATATGATTTTGCATTGAATTATTTACTTATTTGTTTGTTTGGCGTCACGCACCCTTCTTCAAATAACCAAATGGTAAAATAATACAAATTGTTGAATTTGATTGAATGACTCATGACAGACATAAGATACTGTTGTCATACTAGTCGGTGGAGACCGTCGTCACTGGCTGATGGTCGAGTTCAGCTGGCAAGCGCTTTCGATGCGATGGCATCATCTTCTAGTCCGTCAAAAAGTTGTAATGAGTTAGTTGTCTGTTGGTAGGTTTTATGCATCTGGTGACCGCATTAGTTTGTTTACGTGTAGTTGTTAGCGTTTTAGTCCAAGTCTGTTTACTTACCTCAAATCTATCAAGCGAAGGGTATCAGCTAGTGTCCAGGTTAATTGTTTTCGAGTGGGGGGTCGTTGTCCTCATCCATGTTTGGTTGTTTACGTTTTTACAAGTACAACTTTTTTACGGGCTTGAAGATGATGCTATCGCATCGAAAGCGCACGCCAGCTGTACTCGATCATCAGCCAGCGACGACGGTCTTCACCGACAGGTATGACAACAGTATCATTTATTCTGGCGGTTCTAACCCTTTATTTGAATTACCAGACATAAAATAATTATGAGATGTGCCTTTGTCTATTAATAATAAACTAATGCCAATTAGATGTATTATCTACTGAAATCAAAACAGTTATAAGCAAATGAATTAAACAGTTATATAAAATAACATACGTGGATTCCTAAAATCATGATATATATTGCACATTGATTAATGTTGAAAGAAAACACCAATTGTAAGCTGTAAAATTGAAATTTGCGGCTTTGGACAAATGTAATTGTCTGTTTTAAATTTAGTAGGGCAGAAAAGAGTGAACTCATGCAGAAAGTGTAGGAAATCGATATTTGCTTAATTGGTAGCAGGGCTTATTAACGTCATGACTTGTATAGTAGGCGTAGAGGTATGAAGGGCTGTGTTGACTCATTATTGAACGACGCATCAAAGGATTGAATAAACAAACCGCTGTACCGTAATGCCACTGCTACGTCTAGTCTCTCTCTCACTCTCTCTCTCTCACTCTCTCTCTCTCTCTCTCTCTCTCTCTCTCTCTCTCTCACTCTCTCTCTCTCTCTCTCTCTCTCTCTCTCTCTCTCCTCTCTCCTCTCTCTCTCTCTCTCTCTCCTCTCTCTCTCTCTCTCTCTCTCTCTCCTCTCTCTCTCTCTCTCTCTCTCTATTCCTCGTTCTCTCTCTCTCTCTTCTCTCTCTCTCTTCTCTCTCTCTCTCTCTCTCTCTCTCTCTCTCTCACTCTCTCTCTCTCTCTCTCTCTCACTCCCCTCTCTCTCTCTCTCTCTCTCTCTCTCTCTCTCTCTCTCTCTCTCTCTCTCTCTCTCTCTCTCTCTCTCTCTCTCTCTCTCTCTCTCTCTCTCTCTCTCTCTCTCTCTCTCTCTCTCTCTCTCTCTCTCTCTCTCTCTCTCTCTCTCTCTCTCTCTCTCTCTCTCTCTCTCTCTCTCTCTCTCTCTCTCTCTCTCTCTCTCTCTCTCTCTCTCTCTCTCTCCCTCTCCCTCTCCCTCTCCCTCTCCCTCTCTCAATGTCTAGGATCTTACGTATTAATATTCCATCTGGAGTGTAATGAGATCTCTCTCTGATTCCCAATTAAGAAGGTAAATATTCGTTCATCAAACAAACATTAATCCAGTACAACTCTGTTTGATTACGATTTATACATCCTCGCCCCTCGGCTGTGATTAGAAGCAGCCATCTAACACAAACTACTAATTACACCTAAGCACTCCCAATATCCAACCTAGAATGTCTTAGCTAATCATGTGTAACAACCTAAGTGCCATCTGAAAACTATTTTAGTTTCACTCACAAACACCCATTATTGATATATTAGTTGTCCTTTTCATCTTCTTATCATTTTGATTTTGCGTCCTTCTGTTTAAATTTTCTACTTTTTTTTTCACGACTCGCCTTCCTTAATTCCATCCCATATATGCAGATTTTCGTTGAGAGAACATAGTTAGGGAATCCTAACAGATGACGAAAATGATGCCCGTACTAAATTTTATATATATATATATACTAGCTCAGATACCCGGCTTCGCCCGGGAATTCATTTGAGGCTGAATGGTGATGGTACTTTTTAGCAGGCTTTACATTGCACAATATTTTGACATTTACCCGTCCCAGTGTTTAGGATTGATACCCGTCGTTGCCTTGGATTTGCTAATAATAGAATATTTGTTCGATAAGACTTCACTGTCTTCGATATTTTTATATTTCCCGTCTCTTATACAAGTAAATAAGGTGAATTTTTATTTCAGGCCTTCCTTATAACCCCCCTCTCGTTCGAACCTAAAAATCTTAATATAACTTATAATCATGGAAGAATTAATGCTAATTGACATACCGAGCTTTGTTAAGTTCGTTAGTGCCCAATAAAATTGTTGGCTCCCGCTCAAGTTTTAACGTAAAACTCATTTATACTTAGGAATACGACAAAAGTTTATATAACAAAAGTTACTCCAAATAACAAAATAAACAACTTTTGTTATGTGCATATTTGCCGAAAAACCAATAGAAAACGAAATATCGCTATTTTTAATTTCAGGCTTCCCTTATAACCCCCACTCCTGTTCGCCTCAGAGAAAATTAATATAGCCTAAAGTCTAAGTTGGGTTAGTAGTAATATACATACCATGTTTCATAAAATTTGGTTCTGCCGTTTATGCGTGAAAAGGTAACAAACAAACAAACAAACATACACGAAAGAAACAAAATGCAGATATGGTGTCTATGACATGTGAAACGAAAAGTTACCGTGAAATTTCGCGAAAAAAATCAATGTACAGACAGAGGTTACAATTTTATATATATATATATATATATATATATATATATATATATATATATACGAGATTCTTTAACTGATAAATCAGAGAACAAACATAAAAACGCAAATGATGTCACTAATTATAAAAACCTTAAAAATAAGATTATAGACAAATGCAGGGAAGTAATAAAAATGGGCTAACAAAGTGCACAAAAGTTAATGGAGACGCCAAACTGTGAAGGACTGATAGAGCATACAGTAAAATCAAATCTTTGCAGTTCAAGCCGAAGTGTAGGTCAAACATAGTGAAAAACAAAAATGGCCAAACACTATTTGATAATAATGGTTATATGTGATCGTTGAAAAGAATATATAAAAGAACTTTACAGCGATACTGATACTACTGACGACGAGGTATTAGAGAAACTACTAGAGGTAGATTAATATAACTTAAGCCCTCCCATTTTGATTGAGGATTTTAATCATGTTTGTTTGAAAGATAATAAGGCAACTGATGTTGAAACGAAGAAGTTGTTTGATATAATAACAAATTATTATGAAAATGGCAATATTCTAGCTTACTAGTATAGTTTACTAGAAGTCGACCAATCGTTATACCTAAATAAAGGTAGTATAATGAGCTGCAGTAGTTAGAATAGTTATTTATTATACAAGTGACGAAAGTAGATCATTTTACAACTCGAGTGAAACGTTTACCCACACGAGCGAAGCGAGTGTAATATTAATTTTTTTCTGTAATCGTGTAATACATGATCAGATCTAACCAGAATATGAACAAAATTAGGATGTTGTGAAGATGGTCATGGTATTTTGTTGGTAGTTTATAAGCATGGTTGTGAAAGGTTATAAGCATAGATATAAAACAACTAGTGATGATTGTGAAGTAGTGCAGTTATAAACAAGTGCAGGTTATAAACAAGGAAGGTAATTATTATTATATTTAAATTTTAAAATATATTGATTATTTTCACCAATAATTCATTCACATTTCAATTTATTTTGTTAAAATAAATTCTTACAATGTTAAGAAACATTTAAAAGCATTTAATTTCCAACTTCAAATTATTTTTTAATTTACACTTATTACTAATTAAGAAGGCAATTCACTTTCTTCACTTGTGAAGAAAGTGATTACTTTCTTCACTCTATTGAAAAATGTTTCACTTTCTTCACTCATTTCAGTTTAGTAATGTTACCATTATTCAACGATTACAGAAAAAAACTGTTTTTCTTCTTCCGCAGGCGTCTGAAATATTATAATATATTTTTTATAAGTATTAAAAATATTAAGTAATTTATATATATAAGTATAATTAAAAATAGGCTTATAATAATTAATTAATAATGTAGTGACGGAATTCATTAAATAAAATCCTTACTCCCACCCTGGCTAGAAAATGGTGGTAACCTGTAGATAACCCGTCCCAATTAGCCTTAGTTGCAAAAAGTGGGCGTTAATAAATAATTCAATTTAATTGAAATAGGGTAAGGGATAAAATTGAACACTACGTCGACGAATCTCAATTTGGATTCCGATCCAGAAGAGGAACTAGAGAAGCTATTCTGGCTCTAAGAATTGTTCTAGAGAGAAGGAGAAGCATGAATCAAAAAACGGTAGCTGCATTTGTAGAGTTAGAAAAATCGTTTGTTACAGTTAACTGGAAACTGATGTTTCCTATGGTGCGTAAAATAGGATTGGATGATTTTGTATTCCCAGTTAGTGGTGTTTGTTTTATATTGTCTAGATATGGCTTCATTTCACAAGAAAAATCAAATACCTACTCAATTGCCTTACCATGTGTACTAGTCGACGAAATAGCAATTCAAACTCAACGCTCAATTACTGCGTTGCTAAATAAAATTTAGAGTGTGATCCAGAGGTTTTAGGTTAACACGTTCAGCTTAGTAAACCAGAGCTGTAACTACTGTATCACAGTTACTCTCAATAAAGGTTATAGCAATCCTTAATTCAAAATGTCGCCTTACATTTTTTGTGGGGTTTAAATTTTTGTAATAATCAAATTAACATTAAATAATCCAAAAATTAAGAAAGTCTTTTTTAATAGCATATTCCATTCAAGTTAAGCATATTTTAAAGTCTAATGGATCTATGTTATAAATATTTGAAATATAATTACTTCCATAAGTTCATTCTTGTCTATCCAACCTCATTTGATGTACCCATTGTACCGAAGATTTTTTTTTTTAAATATCATTCGTTTGGATAAAATATATCACTTAAGAATATCTTTTAAGTAAGATAATCTAAGGTTTTTGTTAAACTTTTTCCAATGTAATAAAAATTTAGCATTTGAACATTGGGAATCTAGACAGAAGGAATTAAAAATGAACTATACGTATTATAAATGAACACATTTTATTACTCGGTGCTCCCCCAAAAAACTACGAGTGTTTTCTCTTTAATATTCTCTTTTCTGTCTAAAATAGACAGCTGGAAATTGTAGGGAACTACTTATCCAAGATATATCTCAATAGGTTACATTGATTTTTTTTTATTTTCTGTTTTCTCTCACGCGATATCTGCTTTAGCGGAGCGTTTGTAATCTAATCTGCAATGCATATCTATTTCTCTGATCTCGGGAAGGGCTCTTCTTTACGTAAATACACTTTGATGCAAATATTCCATCTGCTTTCCGTGTTATTTCTCTCTCTCTCTCTCTCTCTCTCTCTCACTCTCTCTCACACACACACACACACACACACACACACACTCACACACACACACATACATCTCTCCCACATTTTTTATTCAGGATAAAATTTGAATAATAGCGACTTTTTAATCTTATTATCACGTATACCTCACGTTGATCATAATCTCACATTGTAATCCTTCATTGGTAAGTTAATTCCCGCTTGAGCAATAGGAATTTATTTAGTGAAGAAATCATTAAATAAAATACTTAGTCCTACCCTGGGTATAAAAGGGTGCTAATCTGTACATAACCTCTCCTGCTTAGCTGTAGTAGAAAAAGGTAGACATTTATCCATTTCTAAATACATTGTGTTTCCTAATATTGACCAATAGCTCTTCTGCGCCTGGCCTTGGTAAAACCGTAGCAAGTGATTGGAAATTCTACTCTCCACTCACCATGACCCAGCTTTAGTACATTTTAGACGATTTCCCTTGAGGGAAATCAGCTATTGAGGTCGTACTCATGGCGCGATTTTCGAAAAATTTCTTCAAATGTCCATCGATCCTACCCAGGTGAAATCGGACTAGAGGGAGGGGGGTTTAGAGGGGGGATTTTGGAAAATTCAAAATATCTCCGTTATTATGCATCGGATCGAAAAGTGTATAAAATTAATCTTATTGCAAATTTAATTTACTATAAATATTGTTATATACATTTATTCTCTATCTTGAATATTAATCGAGATATTTACATTTTTATGAAGTCTGGGGTCGGATATAGTTGGGATTAGGTCGTCCATTTCCGTCATTGCTCGGCTCAGGTGGAAGCTTCTTCTAACCTTACCTGTCGTTTCTAACCTTACCTTACCTTCGTTATATTGTGATATTTATGCAAATACGTTCTGTTCATCAGCCCCCCCCCCTTCTTTACTTCTGGGACTACTAAAATTTGAGTTATTAAAATATAAATTATTCTTGCAATTCAAAAGCCGTTTCAGCTGGGAATTTATTTTAATTAACTGAAAGATTTCTCATTACCGTTTGTATTTAATCAAGGTGGTTTTGTGCGACCAGTATGCAGATTTTCTATTGTAAAACTTCACATGGGAAATCTGCTTAGTTTACGCAGCCCCTGCGTGATGGACTTTTCCCTCTCGAGAATTATTAGATATAGTTGGGGGCCAGAACAATTTTCTTAAAAGAGCAGGCTATCGACTGACATTGTTGCGCTCTTTCCTCTCAGCCTGTTGCGAGACTTTATAGCCTTACACTTCAGAGAACTGGATTTTCTTAGCACTACTCAAAGTGCTTTTTTAGCATATTTCCCTTGAGGGAAATCAGCATTTGAGGTCGTACTCAGAAAAGAATTTTGAAAATTTTCTCCAAATATCTATCGATCCTAGCCGGGAGATGACGAAATGATATCCGTTCAAAATTATATATATATATATATTCACTTGTCTGTTAACTCTCTAGCGGTAGCAATTTTTGCTTGATAGTTACGAAACTCCATATTTAAACGTCTTATGTAAAAAGAGAGATCAAGCTCGCTAATGGCTGAAATCGGACAAATGGGAGGGAGGCTTAGAGTTTAGAGGGGAGGATTTTCGAAAGTTCGAAATATCTCCATTACTGTACGTTGGATCGAAAAAATGTATAGAAACAAACATATTGAAAATTGAATGGTCTTTAAATATTGATCTATAATTATTTTCTGTAAAATGAGCATTAAGCGAGATATTTGGATTTTGTAGTTTCTGGCTTTTAGTAAACCCCACTTCTACACATGTTATATTATTAATAAACTGTAATATCATGAACCATTTCATCCCAAAGTTAAATACCAAATATTGTTTTCATTGAACTTTTACTTTGTGAGGTATATGCAAATATGTTCTGTTGCCCCCTCCCCCTTCTTTTGTTCTTGGATTAATACAATTTGAGTGATTGTGATAAAAATTATTCTGATTCACTGTAAATTACAACAATAGATATAGTAAATAGTTTTTAATAAAATTAATATGTTACATTCAGATATATTTCAGTAATTGTTTTAATTTCGGGTCTATAATATTTATATCTATTAAGCTCACAGAGGTTGGCTGGCCTTTTTGTTTACGATTCAGACGCTTTCCGTTGGAAGATTATTAAAATTAACTGAAAGATTTCTCATTACCGTCTGTATTTATTCACTTAATATAACTTAACGTGGGGAATCTGCTTAGTCTACGCAGACCCTGTGCAACGGACTGTTTAATAATGATGTCGCCTAGCGCGATCTTGAATGAAGGGATCTAGGAGGTTAGTCGTCGGTGATGTGCCCAATAAAGTGTCACCCTTGGTTTGCTAAGTCTCTTGATAGCATATGGCACTTTGCTGTTGTGACACGTAAAGGCTTGCCAACTGCAATTATTGAATTTGAGTGATAGGTGTCTACGATCGCGCGTTTAATGGTTTTTCAAAAGTTTCGTCGAGTCCAATAGTTTGCTGGAGAAGGTTAGGCAGGTGGACTCCTTATTCCTATGTTCGTCGAATCTCGTACAACCTACTGGCAAATGTAGTGATTACAAAAGAGTTCAACTTTGAAAGAGCAAATATTTCCGATTCGGCCTTTCCTGAGGGCAAGTTGCTGATCGCCTCCTTCAGGACTAAATGGCTATTGGCTTGATATCGATCAATTTGTGATTTGACCTCGCAGTAAACCTTCCCCGCCCCTCCCAAGCCTCCTCCCATTGTGTTTAATTCCGTTTTTCATGTTGCCAATGTTTACCTTGGGACACACAATAATCGAAAAGAAAATGGGCTGTCGAAGAAACTGACAGTTCACAATTCATTTTTTAAGCATAACATTTAACTAAAACTAAACATGAAAACATTTTATCACTGTCAACTACAAATACTAAATTTCCCTAAAACTTTTAAGTAAATAATTAAGCATGAATCTCTTTGCACAAATCATATTAGTACACCCTCGGTAAGTGATTACCCTTATGAAATATCTGCTGATATAAAGTTCGGTTTAAAATTAAAACTGACTGAGACAAAAAAGATTATTGACCAATATATATTTTCAAAAAAAGAAAACGAAAATGGTTACGAAATATTAATGAAATGCATCTATTATGAAAGTGAATAACTTCAAGCAAATGTAAAAATAAATTTTAATTTAATTCAAACTCTATATCTCTAATAAGTGTAATTATGAGTAGTTGGTAGCAATGGGAATGTAGGTGTGATTAGAGAGAGCTGATTGAACAAGTAATCAGCTATAATAGCCAATCCCTACATTAATATGCATTGCTATATTTGGATCTAGCCAAATTCGACTCATCTTCTATATGAATAGACCATTCATATTCATCCTCAAAAATGTAATATAGTATAAGTGATTGTGAGTGAATGTATATATATATATATATATATATATATATATATACTTATATGTAGGGGGTGGGGCTAGTGTCCTGAGTTCCATTTCACCTGGTCAATAGAAATTTAATTTAGTAACGAACGCCTATATCGAAATAAAATGCTAAGTTCCATTCTGGCTAGAAAAGAGTGGTAACCTATTGGTAACCCGTTGCAATTAGACTTAGTAGCTCAAAGTAAATGTTATAAAATAACAATATACATACATACATACATATATATATATATATATATATATATATATATATATATATATATATATAGATGGGTGTGTGTCTGTGTGTGAGTGTATGTAAGTGTCAGTGTGCGCGCGCTTGTGTGTGTGTGTGTGTGTGTGTGTTTGGGCTAATTGAAAAATAAAATGAAAGGATAGCTCATAACAATAGCTAAAATAAAAATAATATTATAATCTTTTACTAATTTAATAATTAGTTATTTAGGATTACATCTTGGTGGTCAGGGCTGTTTGAATAATGTCAATGTGTGAATTGAATAATGTAGATTTTATTAAACGATCTATGTACTTCTCTTAAAGGCCGGTATTTTAGGGGGCCATAAAAAAGTAATGCATAGGTGGTTAAAGTTGTGTAGTCTGTGAATTATTTTAATTTTATTGAGAAACCTTAATGAATCAGTGCACAGTACTATTTTTTTTTGGTAGCTGTATAAGAGTACAACTTAAAAGAATGAATAGTAAGTAACCCAATAGCACCTAATTCTTCATCATGGTCTCAGTTATAGAGAATAACATTTCTTTCGGTCGGGAGATTTAAACCTAACGTTTCTAAACGTTTTCAGTTCTTCTTTAGCACACGTAAAAGCTTAATAAAAAGACATATTATTAATGACAATGAAAATTTTATATCGGAAAAGTTTTTGATTTGAAGTGCTATGAGGGCTTAAATCACCCAAAACCACAATAAATCACACTCTTAAAGACTAAGTTTTAATTATATTCAGAGAAAACATTGCATAAAAAGCACTCTCATTCATATTGAAGGTTACTATTACATTTATAATGTGGCCCTGATAAAAAGATGAAGTACTCAGGGAAATACTAAGGTATGACGTCTTATGTGTCATTTCCTTTCTTCAGAAGCCATTCATGTAAAACCAAGACAATAGTATTCACAATACATTAAGATTTGCTGTACACAAGAGCTCTTGGGCCTCGTTATTCGTATCGCTTATATTGTTGGACAGTAGATAAGGTAAAGGGGAAACCATGCAGGACTATATCGGAATATAAGGGTAGTTTGTCTAGTTGTAGCGCTGCACGACTAGGGCACAATCTCCGCCCCCTGGCGGTCTTGTAATGAACCAAGTTCTCTAGCACAGCCTGGTATTAGCCTAAGTAAGCCAAGCTCTCCTCAAAACTTACTCCTATTTCTCAACCCAAAGTTACTCTGTCTCCGCTCTGGTCTCACCTGGCGATTGAGTTGTCCATAATCAAATAACATAGTAGATATCATCGTGCATTTATACTTAAAAGTCTCTAACCTAAAATTTGTAATCATGATTACAATTGATCAGGATCAATAAAAACGCATTACCCTCTAAATGTACTTCAATATTTGTAGAGTGCACTTTCAGAGACCAAGCTCCATCATCACTGGCTGCAAGCAAAACAAAAACCTTTAGAAATAACAATCATTGAAAACATTCACAAAAACAATAGTAACCAAACAAGTCTACGCAAAAAACAATAAAATTTAAAAAAAAATAGTCAACCAACAAACATGAAAGAATGTAGTTGACGTTGTAGGGCAGAACAGTAATTAATAATAATCGTGTTACTATATTTACTGCTCCATCTTAAATATTCCCAAATGAAATGTTTTTTTTTCTGTAATCGTTGAATAATGGTAACATTACTAAACTGAAATGAGTGAAGAAAGTGAAAAATTTTGCAATAGAGTGAAGAAAGTGAATTGCCTTCTTAATTAGTAATAAGTATAAATTAAAAAATAATTTGAAGTTGGAAATTAAATACTTTTAAATGTTTCTTAACATTGTAAGAATTTATTTTAACAAAATAAATTGAAATGTGAATGAATTATTGGTGGAAATAATGAATGTATTTTAAAATTTAAATATAATAATAATTACCTTCCTTGTTTATAACCTGCACTTGTTTATAACTGCACTACTTTACAATCATCACTAGTTGTTTTATAACTATGCTTATAACCTTTCACAACCATGCTTATAACCTACCAACAACATACCATGATCTTCACAACATCCTAATTTTGTTCATATTCTGGTTAGATTACAGAAAAAATGTAATATTACACTCGTGACGAAAGTAGAATTTACAATTCTCGTGAAATTACCACACTCGCTTCGCTCGTGTGGGTAAACATTTCACTCGAGTTGTAAAATGATCTACTT
Source organism: Riptortus pedestris (assembly GCA_019009955.1). Taxonomy (NCBI): domain Eukaryota; kingdom Metazoa; phylum Arthropoda; class Insecta; order Hemiptera; family Alydidae; genus Riptortus; species Riptortus pedestris. The sequence continues at coordinate 215,106,564 of CM032228.1, read as the reverse complement.
TCGTTTACTTGTATAATAAAGAACTATTCTTATTAAAAGTAATTTTTGGCTTATTAATGTGTTGTTTTATAATAGTATTATAAATAGATATACGGGAATAATTATTGTCCTTATCAACAATTTAATTGTGGGGAAAAAGGCTGAATTGAATTTAATTGAACTTGATATTTTTATTGTGAAAACTTCGGCTATTTGCTCCAGTGGTTTGAATTTTTGTTGTTTTGCAAATTTTCGATGGAAATGCGCCCACCTTCGTCAGGCACTGTAATTCAAACCGCTGGAGCAGATAGCCGAAGTCCTCACAATGAAAATACTTCCCAGCGATGTAGCCAAATGTGATAAGCATATTTGTCGTAAAACAATTTGCATTGCACGCTGCCATTATATTCTTACGAATAACAGAAGTGTACGATCAATATCAACTTCAAAGATGTACGTCAAGTTTATAAAAGGTTACTAGTCGCCAAACACGCGATTTACCAAATAACAATAAATAAATCCGTTTTTAAACGGCTCGAATTGTTGGGAGAGAGTTCCCTGAAAAGGTTTGCAGAAAGTAATTCATAGCTTATTCATTTAGTTATGTTATTAAGGCTCTTAAGACATGATAATTATTAATACCTTGAAACTTTTTAATAATTAGAATTGACTATTTGAAACGTTCATACGTTGCTTGGGCCAGACTCAAATATTTATATATTTAATAGAAGATTAGATTGAAAAGATAAGGAGTTCTTAATATGATCCATATTTATGTTTGACCCATTCTGTACCTTTTTTCTGTGATGGACCAAGACATAAATTGGATGTCTATTTTGAAATAGCATGGGGACTGTCCGATACGTTTTCGCTGTCGCTTCTTTATTGACATTTTTTTTTATCACATTTAATAAATTCCAGTAGTGCGTTAGGGAGTTTTACACCTGAAAATAGTAGACATTTCTATGGAATTTATGTTTATCTCTAGAATGAGATGACTGCAACAAGAAGAGAAAAGTTGATAAGGATTAACTAGGAGGTTAAGAAGAAACTTCGAGATCGGGGAGAAAGCGATGAAGAGAGAGAAAGTGAATTATGAAGAAAGAACGAGAATGCTTGTGTGTGTATGTGTCTGTGTGTGTGTGTGAGTGTGAGAGAGAGAGAGAGAGAGAGAGAGAGAGAGATGAGTGAGTGTGTGTGAGAGAGAAAGAGTGGGACTGAGACAGAGAGAGAGGGGGAGAAGGATTAATAAGTCAAATATTATCTTGTGGAATGAGAAACTGTAATCAACAAAGTTTTGTTTTGCCAATCTTATGTTCCACTCAGAACTTTTCCCTTCTTCGTAATACTTTTGTTTTTGGTTTGTTTCTTGCTTACCTCGAGAATTTTTCGCTATAAACAAATTGGGGCAATGAGAAAAGTCATTAACATGTTTCTTACGGGGCTTAGGGAACGGTGTTTGTTATTCTGGGTTCCGAAAGTTTTACAGGACTTCCTCACAACAAGGTGAATAATGAAAGTCTGGTGAAGCTGACAGTTTATTTAAAAACTTTAAGAATACAATAACATACAAGCTAGCAACACTTTACACTTTATTACGGGATATTGACAATTCTCTCAGCTCATGTAAATCTATTATAACCATTATTAATATTTCCAGTGAAGCAAAAATATAATAATAGTTTATTATGAACCGTTATGGTCTTTTTATATGAATATTTATTTTTAGAAAATAAAATGTTGAACTGACAAGTTCTATATTTACGTGTAAACTGCTGATACGGCATCAATTGAGGAGTGAAACATGGAAGACTTTAATATTGACACATTCATTGATCAAAAATGTGTGTAAGTGAATGAATATCTTTATTTTCACCGAAATAACTTCAAATTCCACTTATGAATTCTTCTTTCTTATAGTATTTTTTTTCATGGAGAAATATAAGAATATAAATAGGGCGTACACCCCACTACCCACCTCTTTATTTCCACCGATACTAATTTCATCATACTCATAATGATCATGAATATAACCATACGTTGATGGAAGCTGTATGACGGCAATATCATCAAACACGCCATGTTAAATGGAGCGAAGCATTTAATATTCATGAGCCCATCCAGGATTCCTCTGTTCCAATTATTGACGGAGGCCTAGGAGACGGCGTGGCTCATTCTGGCCAACGCTAGTGGAAGCTTAGCTCTCCAATTCCATACGACATGAGTATTCAATCTATTTCGAAGCCCTTTGTTATCCTGTGTAAACAGGACTGATTAGATAACCGCAGGAAACCCATAATGGCAATACACAACTGATAATAGGATGGTTATGGGAGACAGAAGTTGGATGATTTGGAGGAAGCACTGTAGAACACTACATAATGGATCAGCTGAAGTTGTCTCTAATACATCTTTCAAGTGATTTTAATACTACGAATGAATTCTGAGCCACGAGGATTAGAACTTACTTCGACAAAGTTAAGACTCTGGTATCCTGAGCATCTCAGCAAAGCATATTACTTTTCAAAATTGGGATTTCAAATTTGTTCTTAGAAGGTATTAAGAGTTACTTTCCATATTAAGATTGCACAGGAATCCAATTGGAGAAATAAATGCTATATTATGCTGGTGTTATCATTATCTCATCTTTTGTTGGAAGGTAGAATTCATCATAGCTATGCCGTTCTAGATATTGAGGGTATGTGACACTATCATGTACCCTGCTATGCTTTGAGATACTTGGTGTGCATGAACCATAATTGATGCCACCCTTGTGTGGGTAAAAAGGAAAGGATAAATGTAGGGAATAACCATTTTGGCCAAGGCGAACTATGATATACCAAATCTACATACTGGTATTAAGTGAAATAAGTTGCCAAGGAAGAGTGGTATAGAAGTTCATTGACCAACTGAGTAGACGTATAGGTAAGGGGTTTGGTAGGAACATTAAAATTTTTAATTCTTCCATGCCAACAGATAAACATGTAAAGACCAAACTCGATATTTAGTCGTTTTAGCAGATTTCCCTTAAGGGAAATCAGCTATTGAGGTTGTACTCATGACGGAATTTTCCAAATTTTTCTTCAAGTGTCCATCGATCCTAACTAGTAGATGACGAAAATGAGGCCCGTTCAAAACTGTATCTATCTATCTATCTATATATATATATATATATATATATATATATATATATATATATATATATATATATATATATTTGTCTGTTACCGCTCTAGCGGTCGCAATTTTTGTTTGATCGTTACCAAACTCGATATATAGTCGTTTTATGTAAAAGGAAAGATCAAGTTCGTTAATGGCTGAAATCGGACCAGTGGGAGGGGGGGGGTTTAGAGTGGAGGATTTTCGAAAACTCAAATTATCTCCGTTACTATACGTCGGATCGAAAAATTGTACTGAAACAATCTTATTGCAAATTAAATTTGCTATAAATATTGTTATATACATTTATTATCTATCTTGAATATTAACCGAGTTATTTGCATTTTTATTAAATCTGGGCGAATAATGGACGGGTGACTCCCGCCAAAAGCTAGTTCGGCCGTTTCCTGCTCGACTCTCGTGAAATTTCTCTATTGTAAAACTTCACGTGGGAAATCTGTTTAGTTTACGCAGCCCCTGCGTGACGGACTTTTTATGTAAAAAGAAATATCAAGTTCGTTAACGGCTGAAATCGGACCAGGGGGAGGAGGAGTTTAGAATGGAGGAATTTCGAAAATTCGAAATATCTCTGTTACTATACGTCGGATCGAAGAACTCTATAAAGACAATCATATGGGAAATATAATTTGCTATATATATTTTCTATATAATGAGTATTAACCGAGATATTTGAATTTTATAGTTTTACGCTTTCAGTAAACCCCACTACTACTAGTATCATATTAATAATAAGCTGTTATATCACAAACCATTTCATTACAAGGTTAAATACCAAATACAGTTTTCTACAAAGCTTTATTATAAGAGATACAAACAAATATGGTCTGTTGATTTCCCCCCCCCCTTCTTTTGTTATTGGAATACTAAATGTTTAGTGATTGAGATAAAAATTATTCTGATTCATTGTAAATTATAGCACTAGCTATAGTAAATAGTTTTCAATAAAATTAATATGTTATATTCTGATATAATTCGGTAATTGTTTTTCTTTCCGGTTTGTTTACATTTAAGACGCTTTCCGTTGGGAAGGCAATGATTTCTTATTTCCCCTTGTGTTAATTCACTATTAATATTCATGGTTGTGTTGTGTTACCAGTATGTTGATTTATCAATTGTTAAACTTCACGAGGGAAATCTTAGTTTACGCAGCCCCTGCATGACAGACTTTTATTTAATTTGAAAAACTGTAGCGTTAACATTCAATTAGTTAATTTTCTTCTGAATATCGAATGCCAGAGCCATACTAGATCATTTTCTTTGTACTCTGGTTCGATATGGCTTCAGGAAAATGTTGAAGATGTGTATATGGACGTATACGGATTTGAACAAATAAAAAAAAAATACTATTTTGCGAGAAGTGAATGCTTGTTGGATGTAAATAATGAAACTGACGATAGAAAAATTATTGATGGGAGTTTATAAGAAGGGTAGGGTTTGGCTTGGAGTCCAAGGAGGTATGAGGGTTAAGTTGGAGAGAGCGGCGAAGAGTATAAAACCAACAATAGGAGCCATTCCCCCCACGCAACAATCCTTCCTTTATTCCAACGGTTTATGGCGGCGGTTTTCTATCTCTTACTCCCAGCTCCCACAGCTCATCCCTCCTCGGACCTGCCCAACTTAGGCTCATTCCGCTCAACCATAGAACCATACTTTATGATCCCAAGCCGAGCAAGAGGTCAATTTAGGGCTGCTAAGATAGAAATATCACTCCTTCTTTTCCGTAAACTACCCGCGGGGGAAATCATGTCCTGACGTCTTCTTGACATTATTATCAAAGCTTTTTTCAAACTCACTGGTCCTTCCAAATATATGGCATAATGCGTGTACAATACAATATATACAAAAACAAATAACAAGCTGCCTCCTGGGGCAGAATGGGCTGGGTATATGGGCATATAGGTAAAATATAAATGTTTTATATATATACTAGCTAAGGTACCCGGCGATGCCCGGGAAATCATTCTTGACTGACTAATGATGGTATTCTTATAGCAAGAGTTCAATGTGTACAATCACACTTCCCTCCACGACGTAATCATTTTCCGAAATAGCCAACTTTTGCGTATTAATAGAATAGAAATTTCATTTTTGAAGGATAAATGAAAATGTGTTCCTAAGCTATCACTCTACACTTTTTGACTCGCCGTTTTTCAATAATTCAAACCATAATCATGGGTAGCATTTATTACAATTAAATACCATCTATAATGAACATTTTTCCTTTCAAACCCCAATCCGAGCACATATAGTTTAAGCATAGTTTAGCACGTAAGGTTATATTCGTAATAGTGGATCTCAGTGGAAATTACTTCCCGTAATTTTACAGGAAATAAGTAAACTCAATTAACTTTATTAGCTTCCCGTCTGTTTCCGCTCTCACATTAAAGTTATCAACATCCTTCTCCTTAAATTATTGATTCAAAATATTACTGTAATAATTTATCTACAAACAAGCAAACAAACATACACGAAAGAAACAAAATGCAGTTATGGTGTCTATGACATGTGAAACGAAAAGCTATCGTGAAATTTCGCGAAAAAAATCAATGTACAGACAGAGGTTACAATTTTATATATATATAGATATCAGCATCTATAAGAACATTTCCGTTATTTAATTTGTATAATGTATTATTTAAACAAAGTCATGCTGATTTGGCACAAGGAGCGATAGCGGAAGTTGTAGGGAAGCAAACTCTTTGGTTCTGCTAATATATATCTTATTTCCGATATTTTGATGTTATTGAAACAAATATGTACCATCATAACAATTAGACGTTAATGGTAATGCCATTATGAAAAAAGACAATATCCGGTTAAACTTAATATGCTTTAAAGTATTACTTATTTTGCTGGGAGGGCTACAATCTCTCCCTCTCACCCATCTCTTTGAATATAAATGAAATTATTTTTAGGGTAATACTATTATTTAATTCCGTCAGGTAGATAAATTATTAAAATAATACTCTGAATCAATAATTTACGAAAACATGGTGTTTAGCCCTCATGCTGGACCGAAAGATGACAGGACCCTAAACAGTTAATTGAGTTATCTTATTACCAGTGAAATACTGCCATTCCTGAAAGTGATTTCCACTGAGCTCTGCTATTACGCTATTATGAATATAATCTAATGTACAAAACTATGCTTAAACTACATGTGCTCGGATTGGTTTTTGACAGGAAATAAGTTTCATTATATATTTAATTGTAATAAATGCAATCCATGATTATGATTTTAAGTATTCAAAAAGGAGACTTAAGAAGTGGAAAGGGATAGATTAGGAACACATTTTTATTTATTCTTCAACAGTAAAATTTCTCATTTATAAGTCGCCTGCCTGACCCTCACGGGAAAACAATACGCCCAGACGGGAAGTGTAGTTGTAAACATTGAAGCCTTGCCCAAAAAAATACTATCATCATTCAGCACACAGCAACGACGGGTATAGACCCTAAACACTGGGACGGGGAAATGTCAAAATACTGTGCAAACTAAAGGCTTACCAAAAAAAATACCACATCATTCAGCCTCAAATGAATTCCTGGGCAAAGCCGGGTACCTTAGCTACTATATATATATATATATACACACGGATTTTTTTATTAGGGAAATGAAATTGATTTAGTTAAATTTTGAGCTGGTGATTGACTAGTTTTAGAGGACAGCTTATGTTGAGCTTTATTTTATTTTATAAAAATGTTTGTTTATGATTCGTATGCTTCTCCTTAAAACTGATGTCTGTATTTGTACATCTTCGATTTTTAGTCCATGTTCTTGGAGTAAGACGGCAGTTTTTTTTTTTTGGAGATTTCTCCTCTTGCCCCAAACAAGAATCCGTGGACGCTCCCATTTTGAATTTGGTATTTGTCTTTCAGATACCAACAGCAAGGTTCGTAAATCTTTTTTTTCTCTTAGTATTCTATATATACACACAACACCTACACATAGATAGAAGCCATTTATATATAGAAATCTAGAGGTTGAAAAGAAATGCATTACTCATTGAAACGAAAGTACTTGTTTCCCACTCATTTCCCAATGTTATGAACAAGCTCTTGCAGACATCACACCCCTGGTTCCATTAGGGGCCTACTTTTTATATATTTATGGATAAAAGACACAGTAAGAAAATATTACCATTTAAAATATTTTTATATTAAACATTCAATTGCAAAAACAATAGTAATATTTATTGAAGCAATGAATAAATGTGTGTTTGGTATCCTTAGTGTGCATTTTCGGACTTCGTACAGTGGCTTTTTGCATTCAATCTATTTATGCGTTAACGATTATTGGCGTACTTTATTTTTGTTCAAAAAGGCATTTAAATATTTTTTTTTGAGATAAATATGACTAATTATAATTGTATAATTAATTTTGTTTGTTAGACCAATTCTTGAGTTCTTCACAACACTGGACGGACTCATACGTTATCCTACAGGCAGCATTTAAGTGATTTCTTTAAGGGGAAATCGGCTATTGAGGTTCATGGGGCAACAAATTTCTTCAAATGTCCATCTATATATAGGTGATTCGTTTAAATTTATATATATATATATATATTATATATACACACACAAACACACACACACACACACACACACACATATATATATATATATATATATATATATATATATATATTCTTATACTTGGACTACCACCTACGTGGTCGTAATTATTACTCAATTCTTCCAAAGCTTGATATGTAAGAGTGACGTGTAAAACGATAGATAAAGTTCATTTTTAGTTGAAAAAATGTGACCTGGAGCAGGTGGTTACAAAAGCGGGGGGTTCACCCCCCTTGGGTGGGTGAGGGGAGATCTTCTTAAAATTGGAATGGTCAGCAATTGTCGTTGTACGAGTAAATGTTTAATTTTGGAACTCGAATATTAATCTAATTTTGTTTTCAGTAATCAGAGGTACTTCTTCTCATGTGACTATTACATAAAGAAAATGTATTAATAGATTTTTCATGTACAGCTTATACTTTTAGTCGTGCATACATACGCTACGAATTTTTGATATGGGACTGTAATTAATTAAATGTAAATTATACGGAAACATTTCACTTTGTTACTTGTAAATTTTTTATATTGCCCTCTCAATTATGAACCATGTAGAAAGTTAGTGTTCTTGCACGACACTGATTATGGAGAGTATTTTGCTCTTTAAGCCTCTGCCACTTTTAAAACAGGATTATAATCAATGTTAAATGAATCAAATATTATTTTGTTTTTGTCCTAATTTTTGTTTTTAATTTAATGAAATATTATTACAAAAATTATAGTTTTGGGGTTAATCTATCAATTATAGATTTATTGTGATTTATAATAAAAACAAAGCCCCCCCGGAAGTATGATATGTATGGAGAAAAACAAATACCATTTTTTGACAATAGATCTTTTTTGTAAACTACTCCAGGTATACTCTCTGAAGAATTTATTCAGTTGATTCAGAAAAAAATCCATGAAGAAGAAAATAATATGATGATATAAAATTAATCACCAGTACCAGTAAGCCTCAGTAGCAAGTTGACTTTAAAAAATAACAATAACATGTAATAAACGAAACGTAATTGCACAGTAGTAGCAATCAGTACAAGGCCGATTCGTTTTTCATAGAATCGTTCAATTATTTCATTCTTATGTAGTTTCCTTCTTCCTTTAAAACAAATCTTTAGTTCGGGCATTATCGGATTTTATGAATGTATTAAGTTCGGACGTTTTCCAGGCTCTCTGCTTGATAACACTTTTTGACGATTTTATATAAAACAACTAGGGCTCAGGTTAGCCATGTGAGTTAAAGCATTGACCTTAATCTCATATGGTAAACCTATAGTGGCGAGTTCGATTCTCGACTAGGCAATAGGAATTTATTTAGTGACGGAATTCATTAAATAAAATCCTTAGTCCCACCCTGGCTAGAAAAGGGTGGCACCAGTAGATAACCCGTCCCAATTAGCCTTAGTTGCAAAATTGGTACAAAGTCAGTTTGATAGAATATCAATGCAAAAACTTATAGTTATTTGCTCTTTCTTGTTTTCAGCCTTCATTAATCCCTCTGCCTTCCCCACAATACTTGTTTCTGAGATTTTGAACATTGAATTGAATGTAATCCTCCCATTGCGATAATCTAACTTGGCAATAACTGTTAGAAGATTTCCATAGTCAACTTTCAAAATAAATGATTAATACAATTCATTCAATAAGAAATACAGATCATAGACACAGCACATAAAGTAGGTGAAGTATGAGAAAACAAGAGACAATAAACAAATAATTGGGTTTAATATGTGGATGCCAAACTCCCGACCACCAATAAAGTGAAGTTATGTGTTTATTTGATTCTGAAGCAAAGGTCTAAGAGAAAGCGTTGCTTCATTGAAGTTATTGCTTTTTGCCAGCATAATAACGATCTCTTCGGCCACATAAAGTCTCGTTCACAGGCATGAAGCCATAAGCAAGTCCCATTACCACTAACACTACCTTACCAGCCAAGCTCAGGAAATTACCAGCTCTATCTCCTATTCAGAGATAATCCACACACAAAGGAAGGCTTACAAAGCTCACTAACAGACAAAATGTAATTACAAAACACAAAAAGTAATGACATTTAAGGCTATTAATCAGTTGTATTATATTATTGTCCAGCTGATTATTAGATAAATTCAAATCGACCAAAACTCATGTAATTTGAGGGGCCTAGTTAGCAATGTGAGTTAGGGCCTTAGTCTTGATCTCACTTGGTAAACCTAGACTTTAGAGTTCGATTCTCATCTGGGAAACAGGAATTTATATGGTGACGAACTCATTAAATGCAATTCCTTAGTCCCAACTCAGGTTTAAAGCGGTGTTTACCTATAAATAACCCCTCCCAGTTAGCCAGTAGTAAGTTGGTTTTAATAAATAACAATAGCATGTAATGAACTAAACGATATTGCACAGCAGTAGCAGAATAAGGCCCATTTGATTTTCATAGAATTAATCAATTATTTCATTCTTATATAGTTAACTTCTTCCTTTAAAACAAATCTTTAATTCGGCCAATATCGTAATTTTATTAAGTTATTAAGTTCGGACGTTTACGAGGCTCTCTGCTTGATAACAGTTTTTGACTATTTTATAAAAAAATAACTATTTATTTTCTGCTAATAAGGGCTGAAATGGTCCAAAGTCAGATTGATAGAATATCAATGCAAAAACCTAGATTTATTTCCACTTTCTTGTTTTCAGCCTTCATTAATCCCTCCGCCCTCACCACAAACCTTTTAGCGGATTTCCCTTAAGGGGAATCAGCTATTGAGGTCGTACTCATGACGCTATTTTAAAATATTTTATTCAAATATCTATCGATCCTAACACTACTCAGGAGATGACAAAAACGAGGTCCGTTCAAAATTATATATATATATATATATATATATATATATATATATATATATATATATATTATCTAGCGGTCGCAATTTTTGCTTGATCGTTACCAAACTCGATGTTTAAACGTTTTTTGTAAACATAAAGATCAAGGTCGTTAATGGCTGAAATCGTAGTTGTGGGTGGGGGGGGGGGTTAGAGAGAGGATTTGCGAAAATTCGAAATATTTCCGTTACTATATGTTGGATAGAAAAATTGTTTACAACCAATCTTATTGCAAATTAAATGTACTATTAATATTGTTATATATATATATATATATATATATATATATATATATATATATATATATATATACACACATTTATTCTTTATCTTGAATATTAACCGAGATATTTATATTACTTGTGTGCACGTAACGGGCGAGATGAGATCGGCTAACTTCGGTCCTAGTGGTGGGTATTCCGGCAAAAGCTAGTTCGGCCGTTTCCGTAACTGATTGGCTGTGGTGAAATGTCTATAATGTAAAACTTCACGTGGGAATTCTGCTTAGTTTACGCAGCCCCTGCGTGACGGAAGTTTTATTATTCATAGGTTTTTCACATAGAAATAAAGAATGAGATCGCAAGTGTCTTATACCAGCACGTGGGAGCCTGACGTCAGTACAATTATTTTGAAGGAAAGGTTTAGTTACTAAACAGATTTAATCAGAATAAATACTGTGTCTATTCGGATATGAGATATGTGCCTCATATTCTTTAGCCTCCGGATAAAAATCTTACGACTAAAGCCATATCCGGGATGTTGCTCCTAGAGAAAACCTAAATTTACTTGATTCAAACCCTCGTTCTAAACTACATGTGCCGAGCCTTTCAGTACCTAGTTATCCTTAAAAAAAAACTCCAGGGAAGGGAAAAACTAAAAAAAAGAAAAAAAAAAACTCAGAAAGAGTATTGAGACCAGGAAGAAAGAGTTGGCAATAGAGTATCGATTCAGAACTGGAGAAGAGTGACGGGTACCTGTGAGCCTGTCACAGCGAATTATTCTCCAGGGACAGGCCAGCTGGGTTCCACTCCACAATCCTTATAAACCTCTACCTCCCCTCTCGTTCCTTTTTCTCTCTCTTTCCGACTTGCTCAGAAATAACCACTTCAACAACTTCTTTTAGCTACAAGAGGATTATTTTCCCCTTCTTCTATCCACTTTACTCTTAACCAGTCCTCTTAGTGTGTAAGTGTCTTGGGAGCTTTGCTCTTTTAAGGAGCTTTAAAGGTTAGCTCGGGTTTACATAAGTGATGTCTTTTCAATGTAAAATTTAGTTTCAGAATAGCATCTCTTGATTCTTCTTTGGATGCAGGTAGGAAGAAGTCTTTGAGTCTACACACAACACAGATGTTCCAGTTTTTACCAGATTTCCCTTAAAGGGAATCAAATGTCCATCGATCCTACCCAGGAGATGACAAAAATGAGGATATATATATATATATATATATATATATATATATATATTTGTCTGTTAACGCTCTAGCAGCCGTAATTTTTGCTTGATCGTTACCAAACTCGACATTTAAACGTTTTATGTAAAAGTAAAGATCAAGTTCGTTAATGGCTGAAATCGAACCAGTGGGAGGGAGGTTTAGAGGGGAGAATTTTCGAATATTCGAAATATCTCCGTTACTATACGTCGGATCGAAAATTCGTATAGAATCAATCTTATTGGAAGTTAAATCTATATATATATAAAATTGTAACCTCTGTCTGTACATTGATTTTTTTCGCGAAATTTCACGATAACTTTTCGTTTCACATGTCATAGACACCATAACTGCATTTTGTTTCTTTCGTGTCTGTTTGTTTGTTTGTTTGTTTGTTTGTTTGTTTATTTGTTTGTTTGTTTGTTACCTTTTCACGCATAAACGGCTGAACCGAATTTTATGAAACTTGGTATGTATATTACTACTAGCCCAACTTAGACTTTAGGCTATACTAATATTCGCTGAGACGAACAGGAGTGGGGGTTATAAGGGAGGCCTGAAATTAAAAATAGCGATATTTTGTTTCCTATTGGTTTTTCCGCAAATATGCACATAACAAAAGTTATTTGTTTTATTATTTAGAGTAACTTTTGTTATATACACTTTCGTCGTATACCTAAGTATAAATGAGTTATAAGCTAAAAATTATAGCGGGAGTCAACAATTTTATTTGGCACAAAAGAATCAACCGAACTAAATAAAACTCGGTACGTGTATTAGAACAAACGCCTTCATTACAACAAGCCATACCAACATTTCTAGGGACGGGCAGGAGTGGGGGTTGTAAGGGAGGCCTGAAATTAAAAATAGCGATATTTCGCTTCCTATTGGTTTTTCCGCAAATATTCACATAACAAAAGTTGTTTATTTTGTTATTTGGAGTAACTTTTGTTATATACACTTTTGTCGTATACCTAAGTATAAATGAGTTATACGTTAAAACTTTAGTGGGAGCCAACAATTTTATTGGGCACTAACGGCTGAACCGAACTTAACAAAGCTCGGTATGTCAATTAGCATTAATTCTTCCATGATTATAAGTTATATTAAAATTTTTATGTTGGAACGGGAGGGGGGTTATAAGGGAGGCCTGAAATAAAACTTCACCACATTTACATGTATAAGATACGGGAAATATAAAAATATCGAAGACAGTGAAGCCTCATCGAACAAATATTCTATTATTAGCAAATCCACGGCAACGACGGGTATCAATCCTAAACACTGGGACGGGTAAATGTCAAAATATTGTGCAATGTAAAGCCTGCTAAAAAATACCATCGCCATTCAGCCTCAAATGAATTCCCGGGCGAAGCCGGGTATCTGAGCTAGTTTACTATAAATTTTTTTATTTACATTTATTGTCTATCTTGAATATTAACCGATATATTTGCATTTTTATTAAGTGGGTGCTGATAACGGACGAGATGAATTTGGCTAACATCGGTTTTAGTCGTAAGTTTCCGCCGAAAGATAGTTCGGCCGTTTCCGTAACTGTTAGGCTCTCGCGAAATTTCTCTATTGTAAAACGTCACGTGGGAAATGTGCTTAGTTTACGCAGCCCCTGCGTGACTGACTTTTTATTGTTTCTATGTTACCACCGATATGGTAATTGAATGATTGATTTAATCTCGAGAATAACAAAATAAAATGCACTTTACTGCATTTTCAACCAAAATTTGGAAATCAAGATATAGCAAAACTGGTTTTAAAGTATTTCTAAATGTGAGTATATCTTCCATCAATCTGATTGTGTATGTCGGAGGTAATGCGTTACCAATACATGGTCATTGCAAGAGTACTCCATTCGAAAAATGACTGGGGCAAATTGTTATGACAAGATGTTCATCTTTCAGATTTTTTAGACTGTCGTTTATTTTACTAAACATTTCTGAAATTATTTCTTTGTTATCTGTTTGGCCAGCTTAATGTAAGGAAGAGATAATGCTCTCGTCCTATGCAACTGACTTGGGCAGTAAGTCAGCAATGTCATTTCTTAATCTTCCGATTGTCACCATAACTTTACATTAAAATACACCTTTATTGTAACTAAAAGTAGCTCTTTGTATCGTTGTAAGCGAACTAGTCCCTGAGATTTACTATGAAATATGTGGACGTACCTTCTTCCACCTAAGTTAGAAACCGTCTGCGAGGTAGACTGAAAGTGTGGCAAGGCATTAGCTAGCATGAGTTTGAGAATTATTAATTTAGTATTTCTCCCGACGGAGTTTACTTAACACCAGCAAGTAGTTAAGTCCCACTGTCTTAATTACTCTATTTAGTAAACTCAAGGTTTGCTATTTTTAGCTAAATTCAATATTAACATTAAATGTTTGGAAATATTACTAAAGTGCCATGCTAGGGAGTGCCGCGTATATTAGCTGAAAATAATAGTATTTAAACCATTTTCCAGACTGGATGAGTTGAATAAAAGAGAGGAAATAAAAGTAAGGAAGACTATTGAAGAGGGTCTGGGATTCTGCGCTCTAAGGGAACGGACTAAAATACAGACTTTGGGAAGCAAAGTTGGAGGAGACAGATTAATACCGGTGCCGTTTATCAGCGAAGAAAGATGTCCACCTAGTGTTTTGGATTTTTCCACTTAACTCCCTAACATGGCTTACTTCAAAATACTGATGAAGTGTGTCAAGCATTATTATAGCAATGACTACATTAGCCTGAAGGGGCACCAGTTGGATAAATGTGCAATCTCCATCTTGTAGACAGGCTCATCAACGAAATGGAGTGTCCCTAAAATTATGTCAAGCACAAGGAGGACTCGTCATAAATGGATACGAAATGAACTATGTAGATGAATAAATAATGTTATGTATGCATTTTGAGTTAATCTATTTAGAGACCCGTATATCTCTTTCGGACTGAACAATGAAAGAAATTGAACCATGAAAGTCATTTGAGTTGTGAAAGTTTGGAGTGATAAAGTAAATTCTTCACAACTCCGAAAAAGAGCAATGCTCATTGATGTAGCACTCTATTATGAGTAATTATAATGAAAATGGGCAGTCACTCACACTACAAGATGATAGATAGCCTGGTTCTCTGACTTCATGAGCCCCACTGGACGGAAGAAGGAGGAAGTACAGACAGTGCATGAGATTGAGAGATTACTTTGAGAAAGCAGAAGGGACAGATTGGTGAACAGATCCAGATCGGGAAGCCTTGAGGAACAAGTGGATCTGCTATACAAGAACCACACCTTTCCAGTAGGGTTGGTACTCCAGGCAAGTGTGAACATATACCCAAATGGGGGTGTCCTGTGCACTACAAGTTACTTGCTCATGAAATGTAAAATAGATTTTTGTTATTGTAATTTTTTATGAACTGAAAAAGCTATTTCAAGTTCAATATTGAACAATATTGATGATTTATAGAAAAATAAGGTAAACAATTGGAATGTTATCAAAATTAGTGTCAAATTTACATTAAATTCACGGTGAAGAATATTAGTAGATTTCAAATCCAGGTATTAAAGTTCTTCATAGTTTCTTTGCAAGGGTTACCAATAAAAACATTTTTTCGCGCAAACTTTATCCATATTGCCCTACATGTTTCGTGGTTTACATGGCAACTCTTTAGGGGCTATCCCTTCCAAAAAATAATAACATTAATTAATAATATAATAAAATTAATTTAACAACACCCTATGATAATTCTTTGCAGAAATAGATAATACATTAATAAGTGCCTATTTACAGGATACATTTATTAAATCTTATTACAGATTGCAACTTACATTTCTGAAGTGCTCGTTTGTTGCTACTGTCCCTTCCTCACTCGGGAGGTCGTTGATACTGAGATTCTAGGGGTAGGTTGTCAGCTGACTAAAGACGGATTATTTGCCCGTCACATTTCTAAATATTTCACGTGTATTAGTTAAAGAGAAATATCCCTTAGATTAAGTAGTATTTATTTAAAGTGACTTTCATATAATAAATGTATCTTTTGGATGGCTATAGAGCTTTTTGATTGGCTATGGTGTAGAGTAGCCGATTGGTTTGATAATTATTAAAATTAATGTAATGTAAAACCCCATACGTTACAATACACTCCCGCAAGCGCATGCATACATACACAAGTTCATTTAAGGAAAGGACCCTACACAAACTGAATTCACTGGAGCGTGTACTGATGGAGCTGAACGAAGGCTAAACGACGCTATCCTACGAAATTGGATCAGTGTGATAAAGTCACAATCTGCTTCAGGCCTATGTCCCAGATAGCTCTATCTACAGCTATTACGAAGATAACTCTCTCCTTATCTCAGTCAGCCGTTTCCTTGGTTTTTAGGTTATTTTTTTTATTTTAGTTATAGACGAATAATTTATAAATAATTTATGATGGAGGCTGACTTAATAAGAATTGTTGTCAAATCGTGATATTTTCTGTTCAAAAGTTTATCTCTTGCATATTCCTGTATGCCTACCAAGCACTATTCATTATTAAGTAAAATCAACGAGTAGCTTAAAATGTTAAACCCCAAAAATGTTAATTTACAGTTTAATAAAGTTACAAACATTTAACATTATGTAAATCGGCTTTAAAGTATATTAAGAATAAATAATTAGTAATAATTTAAATAGATCCCTGGGCTCAGGTTAGCCATGCGAGTTAAAGCGTTGACCTTTATCTCACATGGTAAAACTAGAGTGGCGAGTTCGATTCTCGCCTGGGCAAAGGAAATTATTTAGTGACGAAAATCATTAAATAACATCCTAAAATCCCACCCTGGCTAGGAAAGGGTGGTAACCTGTAGATAACCCGTCCCAATTAGCCTAAGTTGCAAAAAGTGGGCGTTAATAAATAATAATAATAATTAAATAGATCAATTAATATTATATAGCTATCTAGCTAAATTTGATTACTATTCTAAAAATCAAAACGAAAAATAATTTATGATTGAAATTTAATATTTAATTGAATGATTTAGAAATAATTAACCACCAAAAGAGACAGAAGAATAACAAAATTATTATTAAGTGTGCGTGTAAACACAATATGATTATTCTGCTCTTTCAAAAATATCACCCTCTTTTCCATAAAAAAAAATGATTTTCTTCAGTGGATTTCACAGTCTTAATTTATTATTTGAATTCCATTGGTGAGGTCGATTCGTACTCGGCATAGCCATCCTTCTTTAAAATTATTACCATTAATTTAACCAATCTAATTATGCATACCCAAAACTTTCGAATGCTAGATTATTATCACAAAAAAATAATTAATGCCTATTCTTAAGTTTTAAAATGTAGTGCAATTAAAAACGCTAAGTATGTTATTGAACTCACAATGCATTATTTATATTATTTCATGACATGTCCGTTCGTAAACTATGAAGGAACATTAAGAACTTATATTGGGGAATTATCTAAGTCAATTGAGTATTTCAAAGACAAACAAAAGACCAGAACGGCTAAGCGGCTTTGCTAGAGTTTGCTTTGCTAACTATTTTAGGGGATATAAATAGATTGTCCTCAGGTTCTATTTCACTGTGGACGCTAATCTTCATTCATGTTACAACTATATATATTACAACCTGAAGTAGAGTTGTTATGTTTCTCACTTCTCAATTATATGTGACAAAAAGCTCCAAAAAATAACATTCATATTAATATTCTGGAAAACAACCATAAAAAAGGTCAGATAAACCACTTAGTAATAGCCCACAAAAGACACATTCACCATCATCTGGAGTACACGACAGTTGTTTAGGGCATAAAATGAGGTACCTCATTGCTTGTCGTTCCCCGCTGTACTCTCCCCATGCCCACAATCTGCTACTTTCTTGAATTTCACTCCATGGCGAGCATTCTTATTTATGCAACGAGTACTGATGGTGGGCCTTACGCCAGGGTCACCATTCTTTCCAACTTTTTTATTACTTTTACCACGTAGCCATGGAGGAAGACATCGGGGCACGGGTAGCTAGGCAACCGCGTGGATGGAAAGCTGGGCAAGAACATTGACGTCATTTTTTTTCTTTGGGCATAAGTGCCGTTCACATTATACCGAATAAAATCAAATATCTATCTATTGTCTATGTATATGTCACAACTACAGTAAATGAGCGTTAAAATAAAATTTCAGAGTTACGGCCTAAAATCAATCTAAAAACTGGAAAATAAGAATAATTTTAAATAAATATTAAAAAATATATTGTAAGACTCACCAAAATTATCAGTGGGATAACATGAAATAAAAATAAATAAAATATGTCAATAATTGATTTAACCAAAAAAAAAGAGCCAGTGTTATAAATAAATTTAAACACTATTTGTTAAATTATAAGTGTGGCTTAAGGTAATAAATATAATATAATTTCTTTAAGATTCGACAAGTCAAAGTAATTAATAATTTCAAATCCTTTCATATGATAATATGATTGCTGCTACGACGTTTTAGGAGATTTACCTTAACGGAAATCAACTATTTCGAAAATTTCCTCAAATGCCCTTCGATCCTAACCAGGAGATGATTAAAATGAGGCCCGTTCAAAATTTTATATCTATATATATATATATATATATATATATATATATATATATATATATATATATATATATATATATATATATATATATATCTATATCTATATAAATTTCGAAAATTCTAATCTCAGTTATAATACGTCGGATCGAAAAAGTAAAAAGAATCAATGATATTGAAAATTTAAGGTTCTATGAATGTAGGAATGTGTAATTTTTCATTATGTTGATTATTAACTGAGATATTGACATTTTTTTTAGTTTCATCCTTCTGTAAATCCCTCCTCCTACTCTCGTCATATTAACAATAAGCTGTTATATTATGGAGCACTTTATTTGAAGCCTAAATACCAAATATTGTTCTTATAGAACTTTTACGTTTTGAGATAAATGCGCAAATATGTCTAGCACGTGGGAAATCTGCTTAGTCAACGCAGCACCTGCATGACTGACTTTTTAGCTATGTATATATATATATATATATATATATATATATATATATAATAAAATTAATTTAGGTGATTAACCAATTATACGTTTCACGTACAAGTGCCTGATACTTCTAGCTACGAAAATTTCTAACTACTAGGACATCTGGCACAACCTTAAATCATTCCGTGAGAGTCCTCCACTTTTGTACATCCAGCACCCTCCAGTCCTATATCAGGTGTTTCTGCATCGGCCGATTCCTCTTCCTCACTATCCCTGGAGTAACATATCAAAGTTTCCATGAAAAGTCTCCTGGGCTTCAACGTCTCGACGTGCCGTAACCAAGGCAGTCGGCCTCTCTCAATAGAACAGCCAATATCAGGCTTGTCGTACAAATACATCAATTCCAACAACAATTACATCTGAAGAACTCTATCAACCACTCAAAGAAGAAATTGATAAAAATTGGCAACAAATGTGGAACGAAACCCAGAACAATAAGCTAAAAACTATTAAAACCTCCATCCTTACATAGAAATATTGGTCAAGAGACAACAAAAGAGATGACGTCTTATTAGTCAGACTCCGAATAGGGCACACAAGATTTACTCATGGTTATCTTATGACAAAAGATCAACCCTCGATTTGTGGGAAGTGTAACACAGACTTGGCTATCTACCACATATTAATGGAATGCCATAAGTTTACAGATATTCGAAATGAATGAAATATTTCCTATAATAGACCGGTGGCCCTTGGAGATGACCCCAAAGAGCTAGATAAATTGTTTAATTTTGTGAAAATTACGAATTTATACAAAGAAATTTCAATTACAAGTTTTTTGTATCCTTGTTTATGTTGTTAAAATGGCGATATGGATGAGTATATCAATAAAAGCTTACGAAACAAACAAACATCAGTACGGCTTTTCAACTGATCTACCATCTGAGTTGCTCTCCCACTGATCAACAAATCATTTTCCTAGTAAATAATATAATATTATTAATTAAAAAATAACATAGCTAAAAAGGAAATACAAAATCAGTTCACCAACAAGCCTAAACTATTTAACAACAGAATATAATAATATATAATATAAGATAATGAATTATTTAAAGTCAGTTGGATTGGAATGAATTTGCAGGCAGGAGATTTACGCACTGTTTAAGTAATCTTCTTGAACAAGTTTCGTAAAACAACCTTTTCAGCTAGTTTGATTATCTGGTCTGAAGTGAGTGGGATATATTGATATGATGTGACAATATTTAAAAAATGATCTACGAAATGTATTAGTAAACCACCCCTAACCAAATTATGGATTATTTTATGAATTTTGGAACATCTAAATGAGGAAACCAGCATTTAACTAGAAAAGATTCTAATTATAAATACAGTAAAGTAGGTAATCATTCTTCGAATTGGTGGGAAAATGGCATGCCTAGAATGTTATAGGAAGATAGTAAGCCCATTTTAAATGAACTTTAAATATAATTAATTAGAAATTAAAACAAGTTAGAGCCATGTTTATACTAAATACTCAGAATTGAAATCTTTGTTTGTAATGTTCCAAAAATTAAAATCTTTTGCATTACATTGTTACATAAAAATTAAAATTTAACTTTTTTCAATGTTTTTAATTTATATTTTGCTTCTAAATGTGAGAGAGTAACCGTCCCATTCCACTAGGATGGGGTATTACCTGCGCGTGCCTTGACAGTAATGACCTAGGGGCTAGTAAATGTCTCTAGTGCTAAAACGTTTTATTAAGGTAGACCAAGAGATATTACCTGGCGCAGAACCATAAAATGTGCACCACCAATGAACTATCACTCTACATTGAGGAGTAATATTAAGGGTTACATCCAGTATTATTTTTAATTTACATTTAATTAGAATAAATTCTGGTCTCTGTTATTCCTGTATAAAAGAGAAATATTCCTAAGACAAGTTTATCCCTGCCTACCTTTATATTATATCTACCAATATTATTTTTATTATCAAAGTATAAGAAGCTTACTGAATTGTCCAAAAAACATATAATTCGAGGACTTAATGGAAGAGAATAATATGTGACATTTTCTGGTTTCATATATTCTTCACTCTTGCAAAAATATTGTCCATTCAAAGATCCCGAAAGACCTTACACCTTAAACTCTTGTTAATTAATTATTAAGACTTTTATATTTTAGAATTTTATGCCAAACTCTTTGACAGAAAAATATCTTCATAATTTCAAAGATAATATGAGTAAACAGTATTATCTCTTAACATATTCTTCCACTGACTGTCTAAAACTCGTGAATAGTCTAGAGAATTAATTATAATCAAAACTCTAATTCTAATTCAATTTTGAAACCTCAACACTCAAATAAGATCACACAAACCTCTTCGCTTATCCAATAATATTTAGGGATTAATTCCTGGTATACATTTAATAACGAGTTAAAGGAAATAGCCCTTCACTCCATGTACTCTCTTTAGAAGTCATGAAAATCTCATTAGTCAAAACAATACACAGTACCCTTTTTTTTCAATGTTTAAAGAATAGAGTTATTTTAAAAGATTTCTCTTTAACTAATGTGATTCTCATGCCAAATTAAATGTTCAATGCCCCATGAATTTTATCTATAAGATGTCAAAAAAAATGTTGTGCAAAAGATAAAATAAAATAAAACCCAAATATCTCTGGCATTATGAGCAAGACAGTTGTATTATATTGTTTTTACATAACTCGAATGTTTTTGTATTACGCTTTTAGTATGACTCATTTTTACGAATTAGATCACCTGAGCCTATGAAAATCTCATATAGCTTAGATTTCAATTTATAATTATATAGGATTCTTACTATTGGATAAATAGAAAATAGATGTTTTCAGAACATGATCGTGTTCCAGCAAGTGTGAAATCTTCACATTATTCAGCTCTGCGTAACGAATTATTTTAAATGCTATTAGTACTGTTCACACAGACTATAATATCCGCGATGCTGGGTCGCAGACATCAGATTGAAGTCAATGATTGAAAACTAAAATGGATTCCAAAAATTCATGACCAATAAGACAAAACCTGATGATGAAGGCACCACACGACTTCCTTGTGTTTCTACTAAATTAAGTAAACAAAATGTATGCAATACATATCTTCAGTCCATTGCATCGGATAGAGACAAATTACAAAACATTATTTAAAGATCATTTTATGACAAACGAGGTCTATTTTTAAACAAGAAATATCTTTAATGCGTGCAGAGAAATATGATTTTTTTTAGGTGGATCCTTTTCACCTCCCGTTTAAAAAGGGAGGTAAGGTCAGCTATCCTTAATATGAAATTTCAGCATTCCAATTTTCTTTCATTCGAAGTCTGACAACCCCGCATTTTTGTATGAATAATATGTATATACATGATATGGTGTGGTAAGGTAAATGAAGTGTTGAGGAAGAATTTATCACATTTTTAGTAATATCTAATTTACATAATTCAGTAACACCCAACTCTAATCGAAATATAAGAAATGTATTAAATAACTATGATTCCATCTTTATATCTGTGACAAAGGGTCAAATGTACCCACTGTAATGTTAAATGGGGGGCGATAAATTTAAAAATATATACAATAAACATTATCTGTGATTATGATATCATATGATACTGGATACATGGAGCCATTCACAAAGGCCTGCTATTTTTTTTCTCCTCATAGTAACCCTATGAGAAGTTTTTTATTCATATGAGTATATGTTACACATGGCATGTTTAAATAAATTGTGTTTTACAACGTAAAGAATTATTATCATAAAATAAAATATAATAAAGTAAATCAAATTGTGAAATAATTGCAGAATAAAACTGAAAACTGAAATGGAAAAAAAATTAAATCACGTTAAACTCAACCTATGTAACGGTTTTGCTCTTCTTTAATTTCATCCCTCATGATCAACATTAAATTCTAATGTATTTTTACATTAAAACAATATCAATATTTTTCATAAATTTTATTGTATTATTACATGTATTAAATAATATCTGGGGTAGTTTTGGCCAACTACCTACTTTTAAAATTATGCTCAATATTAAATTTGACCTATTTTGGTCAAAAGGTGAGTGGTCATATCTATGAGTAAAAAGGTTTGTGTTATCTGTGTGTTCCGGGATTGGTTGGAGTACCTTATAGTGGCAGTCTTGAATTACTTACGCTTACGCCCAAGCTCAGATCTAAGCCCAGTCACCTCTACTTTTCTTCATCCTTATTCCTGACCAGTTTCCACTTTTCTTCCAAAAACCGTCATGTGGTTGAATCACTTCTTCTGTAATTTCTTCCGGGGTCATTTGCCTAAATTTTACTGGATATTTACTTCAACACTGACTCGCAAAACTATAATGTGTATGGATATAGAAATACAGGCTCAGGTTGCGCTAGTGAGATAAGACGTTGATCTTAAAATAGTAAAATGGTTTTATATCTTATTTTACATATATATATTTATTCTGTATATATGGGAGACTCCTCGCTCCTTTCACTTTTTTGTTATCCGACTAGCAACATGATTTCTTATTTGTAAATTCCTTATTTTCAATGGGAAACCACATGTTCTATTTCATATTATGATTCTAAACAAAATTTACCCCAATAGACCTCAATTGAAACTTTTCGTAAAGCAAAACATACTTAATAATTTCTCTAAAACGAGGCTTTTAGTACTAACTCCATTGCCTTACATATCCCTAAAACTGAAAATTCATTTATTTAGGAGTTAGCGTAGTACTTAATTGAGCAATCAATAAAAACTTTTTTTTTTTATAACTATTTAAAATGTTTTACATCCGGTGAACTTTCAAGTGAGGGCTTTGTTCTTCATGAAATTTCGCGTTGATTGAGAGTATAAAATAAAAAAAAAGTGGGTTCAATTTGAAGTATATATGTTAAAAATTATGAGTCCAAAACTCATATTTCTAGTTAACAGATCAAAACTAACGTACTAAGCCCTCTTGAAATAAATAATCTTTCTAAATTATAAAGAATTTAAGACGGTCAGGGCAACGTCTCGCTGGACACTGCATTATTTTGTTATTTAGAGTAACTTCCGTTATATATATTTTTTTCGTATACCGAATTATAAATGAGATACACGCTAAAACCTATAGCGGAAGTGAACATTTTTATTTCGCACAAAAGACTCAACCGAACTAAAAACTAGGTATGTGTATTAGCACTAACGCCTTTATTATAATAAGCCATACCAACATTTCTAGGGACGGGCAGGAGTGGGGGTTATAAGGGAGGCCTGAAATTAAAAATAGCGGTATTTTGTTTTCTATTCGTTTTTCATCAAATATGCACATGACAAAAGTAGTTTATTTTTTTATTGGAAGTAACTTTTGTGATATTCACTTTTGTCTTATAACAAAGTATAAACGAGATGTACACTAAACCTTAAGCGGGAGCCAACAGTTTTATTGGGACCTAACGATTGAACCGAACTTAACTAAACTCGGTATTTCATTTAGCATTAATTCTTCCATGATTAAGCTGTATTAAAATTTTTAGGTTCGTACGGGAGTGGGGGTTAAAGGGAGGCCTGGAATAAAAATTCGCCATCTTTGGTTGCCTGTTTGTTATTCGACAAACAGTAGTGTAACAAAAGTTGTTTATTTTGTTATTTAGAATAGTTTTTATTTTATACATTTTTACGGGAACAATGTATGAAGCAAGTAATTTGGATAGAAATATTGAAATGCTCATCAATTCTTTCCAATTTGAATTACCAGGTACTCCACCTGGAAAAAGTAATTCAAATCTATGTTAATGTTTTGACCTTAATAATTCAAAGCTATGCATAATACACAGGAGAAATATGAAAATATGGAGGATAGTGAAGTCTTACATAAAAAATTAATTTTATTATTTAAACATCCACAGCAACGTCGGGTATAAACCCTAAACACTGGGACTGGTAAATGTAAAATTATTGTGCAATGTAAAGCCTTGCCAAAAAAATACGATCGCCATTCAGCCTCAAATGAATTTCTGGGCGAAGCCGGGTATCTGAGGTTGTATATATATATATATATATATATATATATATATATATATATATATAAATATATATATATATTGTAACGTCTGCATGTATATTGTTTTTTCCTCAAAATTTTGTGTTTCTTTTTCGCGTCCTAAGCAATTGAAACGATTTCAATATTTTATTGGTTTGGCCTCATGGGTGGATTGCCACCTTTTTACTCATCAACACCCTGAACATGAATGTCATGATTCATCGTATTTATGCTCCGTATTACTCAAGCAAGACTGTTTTGCACACATGCTTAGGGGCAAACAGGAGTAGGAGTTGTGAGGGAAGCCCTGCTGCATCCAATAATCCCAATATTTCGATTCTTGTTAGTTTTCTGTCATATATGAACATGACAAGACTTGTTTATTTTGTCATTTATGGCAATTCTTTTTATATGTATTTTCGTCATCTAAAAATCAGTAGCTAGGGTACATATTAGTATCTCAGCTGATTAAAATTATTATTCTGCCATGAAAAACTATTAAAAGTGGTACTTTTTAGATTTGGTAAACTCAGTAAATGTCTTTATTTAAAATAAAGGATGTTTTATTTGGATATTTGGGTACATAGACGAAAACAGCTATATTCGAACCTAAAAGAAATACTGAACTTTTGACCTAGGTTTTTTTGTTTGATGACAATGAGGATAAAATGATTTGATATAAAGGTGAAAGCTAACGCTAGAATTGCAACTGAAAATGTCTAGTTGAATTAGCGGAGAGTGTTTCGTGGAATACAATTACTTTAGAAGGATCAACTGAAGGACTGAATGAATTAGCCAGCGGTTTCCAATATCCAGTCCATTTTGACCCGGCCCGAGGGGAATAACTTCCATTTTTATATTTGCCTTTTTCTTTCCGTCGCAGAGTTATTCGGCTTGCCTGGTGTAAAGTGGGTTGATATAGTGTCCTCCCTCCCCTCCCCAGGCTTACTGCTTGATAAAGGACTGCCTCGGGGCAATTTTCTCCCAAAATGCCCTGTCTTATTCCACCACGACTCTCCCTTTAATCTTGTTACCTTACCAGTTAGAGAGTCAACATCAGAAGCACCTACCCTCATTTTGGTTATTTTTTTTCCGTCAAGCTCATTACCAACGGTTGAGAGCCCTTTACAATTTTTTCTCGTTTAAATTACTTGTAATTTGAGAAAAGGCATTGCTCAAATCTTTAAATATAACAGAAAATAATGAAATATTTGATGTCATACAGTTTGAATTATCAAGTATTTTAAAAAAAAAAAAAAAACAAATTGCATTGCTATCTTCTAAATGCGTTCGTGTTGATGTTGTTCACATACTTTGTTACAGCCTTGCGTAAGTCATTCTTTGAGTATGCACCATTCCAAGTGACATGTAACTACATTCAATATCTCTCTCCTGCATACCCTAATATGCAGCAACCGTGCATACCGAGTAACTTAAAAAATAATCTTCATATTTTCTTGGCAATGGTCACCAACAAAAAACATGTTTTCGCTTAAACTTTATTGATACTGCCCTACGTGTTTCGTAGTATAAATCTATAACAATATATATATATATATATATATATATATATATATATATATATGTATATATGACTGTCCATTTCTGAAGAGCTCATTTCCCTCTTACGCTCATTGTGGCTGTCCTCGCTGTGGAGGCCGCTGAGAACAGGCAATAAAATTTATGATTATTTTTTACTTATTCTCGACCCAATATTCTGATATATTCTTCATATTTTCGTGGCAAGGGTCAGCTACAAAAAACATGCTTTCACTTAAACTTTATTGAAATATGGGGTCCAGAATAAGTAAAAATAAATCTTAAATTTTATTGTTGCCTCCAACCAGAACACAAACAAGTAATAAATTCAATATTTCTATCAGATTGCAATTAAAAAAGTCCGGCACGCAGGGGCTGCGTAAACTAAGCAGATTTCGGGCGTAATAACCCAGTAGTTTCTAGCCCCAAAAAACAGTTAACCTAACCTCTAAACCTATTCACGAGGGACGAATAGTTAAGGAAACGGCCGCCAGAGCTCTCGGCGGAAAGTCTGAACAGCCGAATCCTGGCGACAACACACAGAATACAAATGCAAATATCTCGGTTAATATTCAAGATACAGAATAAATGTATAGAACACTATTTATAGTAAATTTAATTTGCAATAAGATTGATTTTGTAAAATTTTTCAATCCGACGTATAGTAACGGAGATATTTCGAATTTTCAAAAATCCTCTCCTCTAAACTCCCCCTCCCACTGGTCCAATTTCATAACGAACTTGTTCTTTCTTTTTACATAAAACGACTTAATATCGAGTTTGGTACCGTTCAAACAAAAATTGCGACCGCTAGAGTGGTAACAGACAAATATATATATATATATATATATATATATATATATATATATATATATATATAGATATATATATATATATAGATATATATATATATATATACAGTTTTGAACGGAGCTCATTTTCGTCATCTACTAGGTAGGATCGATGGATATTTGAAGAAAAATTTCGAAAATTCCATCATGAGTAAAACCTCAATAGTTGATTTCCCTTAAGGGAAATCTGCTAAAAAATAAAATGATTGTTAAAATAGGTTATCAAAAGTACAAGGGCGTATTCAACTTCGACGATATTTCATTTCTGTAGTGCATTATGAGTATTTTGGCCCTAAGAGTTTCTTATGTCCGATTTATTTTTTTACTGGTGAGGAATTACATTTAAAACATATTATAAAGCCTGTTTCAGAATAAAAATTGTAAATTCAAAACTGTCGTATTGTTTTCTGTGAATTTACTTCAGGGCTTCTTTACAGGGAATGGCAAATAACTTCAGTTAAGCAGGAGTATTTTCTTTGACTTTCATTAAAATATTTCCATAATTAATAAAACAGTTTACGTTTAATCGTACAAAACGATTTTCAATTATTTAAGTGTAATAAATCTCTTAATTTTATTTAGCTAGGCGATCTCGGAGTTTTGAAGTTGGATTTGTTACCACTCCCTCGGTGACTATCACTAACTGAAAACAATTGGGAAGATATTTCAATAAAAAGGTAGCTATTCTATTTTGTAATTCCATTATTGTACGGCAGAAAGTCAATGGATATTCATGAGCTGTTAAATGAAAGATTGCCTTTTTCATCAATATATTCGTCGGTATTACAATATCAATTCCTTTTTTTAACAGATTTCGCTTAAGAGAAATCAGCTATTGAGGTTGCACTCATGACCTGATCTTCGAAACATTTCTTCAAATGTCCTTCGATCCGACGACGAAAATAAGTTCCATTCAAATATATATATATATATATATATATATATATATATATATATATATATATATATATATATATATGTATATCTTTTACCGCTCTAGTGGTTGCAATTTTGGTTTAATCTTTATCAAAATCGATATTTAATCGTTTTATGTAAAAAGAAAGATCAAGTTCGTTAATGGCTTATATACGACCAGTGGACGGGAGGGGGGGGGGTGTTTAGACGGGAGGAATTTCGAAAAATCTTAAAATCTCCGTTATTATGCGTTGGATAGAAAAAATCTTATTGCAAATGTAATGTTATGTAAATGTTGATATGTATGTATTTTCATTATTTTAATTATTAACTGACATATTTCCATTTTATAGTTTTCGGCCTTCAGTAAACCCCCCCCCCCTTCTACTCATGTCATATTAACAATAAGCTATAATATTATGAAGCACATAAATACCAAATATTTTTCTCAATAAACTTTTACATTTTTTAAATAAATGCAAATACGTGGCACACGTGGGAAACCTGCTTAGTTAACGTATCCCATGCGTGACAGACGTTTTTCTGTTCAGAGCGTCTTTGCAGAGTGAATATTCTCTAATTCTACCTCTAATTTAACCATATTCACTACAATCTATTTCTACCAATGTTATTAAGAGATATTACGAACTTACAGAGAAAGGTACTGATGTTATCAGAACTACAAAAATGAATGGATAAAGAAGAATTATCTTACAGGAAAGCTAATATTGCATATTTTAGTACAAATTTTTGACCAATAAATATCGAAAAAGTCATTAAGCAGTAATAAAAGATGTTCACAAAAAAAAAACAAAAAAAAAACTATTACATAAC
Organism: Riptortus pedestris; assembly: GCA_019009955.1. Lineage (NCBI taxonomy): Eukaryota > Metazoa > Arthropoda > Insecta > Hemiptera > Alydidae > Riptortus > Riptortus pedestris. The sequence continues at coordinate 215,077,365 of CM032228.1, read as the reverse complement.
TGTGAAAAGGCTGGGGCATTTTAATGTTAGCAAAAAGATACTGCCTAAGAGTACAAAAGAGAGTTAAAAACTTACTTTCCATATTACTAGTTGGACCCACAGCTCTCACAAACGACCTTCTAGGCAAACCCCTCCCTGTCGCCCTAGAACAGTCTAGTTGCTGAGACATAAGTGTACAATCATTGTTTCATCATCATGGTTTTTAGGAAAGCCATGGGCCAATTACTTAATGGATGGTGAAAATTAAGGGTTTGAGTTATTCAAAAATGTTCAAAATGCAAAACCAACGTGTTTATATGTTATATTTTATAGTTTTACTGTTCCGAAAGGCGTTTAGCCAGTTTAAAGTACGGTAATAATGCCGTAAATGAACAACTTTGCCAAGGAAGGTTCACAAAACTTCAAGAAGCTGATTAACTTCACAGAAGCTACTCGTTCTGTCAGACCTTTCTCCTATCCAATTAAAGTGATTATTCCTGTCTAGCCCGCTCAAGGCATCACAGAACATAGCGGACCTTTTGAGCAACCGTGGATAACTTAACAAGATGATAACTCGAGTAAGTAAGTTTGGGGTCCAAACAGCTGAAGGGAGTTCATTTGATGTCACACATAAGCATTTGTTATATAATCATCAAAAATTAAAAAAGTGAACTGATGCTATAGATATCTGGTGATGAGAAGTGGATTGTTTATGATAATATGGCTTATAGAGGGTTTCGATCCTTAAATAATGAACCTTCACAAGTAACGCCCAAAGTAAATTTCCATCGAAAGAAAAGTAAACTTCTTGTCAAAATAAGTTCCATTTCTTCTTGTCTGAAGTATCTAATTGTTCCAGCTTTGCCGTCGAACGAAACTATTCATTACGACGTTTACTATCGGCTGAATTCAACAGCTGGAACAAAGAAATCGAGCAGAAACGTAAATATTTGCGCTCGGATGATATATAACCATAAGCAGCATACTTCTCCTATCAGCTGTCTATTAGTTTGGCTCTCTTCAAAACTATTTGTAGGTGGATTTCAATTCTAAAGTGGAACTGGACACACTTCTTGATAACTTGGGATTCGAGCTGACTGGTGGTGGGTCCATCACCAACGAAAGGGTGAGCACTTCCTGGGTACCCGCCCCATCTACAGTGCTCTAGAGGCGTTCCCTATCATACGGTACATCCAGAGAGACTCCTTGATACATTTTTTGGTACCAAGTATCGGTTCCAACTAAGAACGAGGGATAAAGAAGCTTGCACAAACAAGGAGAAAAGGTCTGTGTGCAAAATTGAGAATATATAAGATTCACAATAATTAAAAAAATAAAACATTGATTTGTGATTTGAGCTGGCTGGGATCCATCATCAACGGAAGGATAAGAAGATCAACGACATTCCCTCAAAAAAATTCTCTACTAGCTGCAGAGTACTTTCGGGGCGAAACTCCTAATCCTCAGTCCTCTGTGACTTTGAAATTGTTAAAAATCCGTCATGGCTCTTCAATTTTAGTGCGTGATTGTAGTTGAACAAATAATTATGGTAAAAGAAACTAAAATTAAATATTAATTGTTGTTATGTTAACATATCAAAACTTGTTACTAGGTGTAATTTAAAACATTGAAATAATATTCTTAAATCATATTTTTTTTTTTAATTTTTGTATTTGTGATCATAATAAATTATTTGTAGGGTTTATGAATGGTGATACCATTTGGAGATGGTGGGACTTCATTTGGAGTTTTATTGGTAATGTAAATGACGTTATTGGTGTCTGATGTCAGATTTAATCGTTAGTTAAAGTGTATATGCGTATTCTGGGAACAAATTAAGTTATCGTTTTCAGTTAATGTGAAGTTTCATGAGGAATTATTAAATTAAAAAAAAAGAAATAAAAGAAGTAGAAACGATGTCTTGAAAATAAAATAAAATCGTCCTGCCATCAACGAAAGCTCCTTTCCATAAATAAATTATACAGAGAGAAATAAATAAATACTAAAAAGAGCAAAATTCAATGCAAGGAATCTGAGCCTTCTGGAAGTCGTTGTAATTAATTACATTTTCTTTTGGCGGTACTCAGGAATTCTGAAATAAACCTATTTACTCTTTTCAAAGGGCTTTTATATTTTATGGATTATAAAATATTTTGAGTTCCTCTCCATGGATGTTTTAAAAAATCTCATTTAACTTTTAAAAATCTAAAAAACATTATTTTATTACTTATTAACGTCCACTCTGTGCTACTATGTGCTACATTGGCCACCAACAGGCTATCACCCTTTTCAAGCTTTAATGAGTTTAAAATCAAAATAAAAAATACTCTAAAACTGAATGCCTCTGAAATAATTCATAGTTCATGTTTACACATATGTCAGTTAATGAATTAATTTGAGGGGTCATCCCGTGACTCCATTTCATGAATGTTTCACGTCTCCCATGATCAATAGGATAATCACATTAAAGCACACGAGCAATCACGCAATAGTTGTACTACGGATTAAAACGAAGTATTTTTGCATTACTATTCGTACCAAAGAAATAAAATTACTACAAACTAATAAACTAAATACGTTCTTAAACAAATACATAAATATGCTTATAAAATAACTAAAACTTCAAATGAAAACCAGTTTGACAGTGCATTGACTTTTAATCTCAGCAGTTGCTGAGTAAAAGTATTTGTAACAGAATTCCTTAAACTCCTTCGAAGATCATAACATTTGGTACACTTAAATAATATGTACATAAATATTTTTGTTCATTTCAGAAAAAATATAGCACAAACACAGATAACGTCATTTCAAATTCGTAGCTCTATTTCTTGCGTTCTCGTGAAGAAAGCAAAAGACGACTAGTTAATTGCCGTTTCTTGCACTGGGTCAAGGTTTCACCAGACGTACCAATATCTGCGTGACATTTCACCAAACTACAATCCTGAGTAATCAAATCATTCTGATTTAGCTGTTTTTACAGTGACATGCTTGTATTCTAGCACTGAGATATTTTAGACCTTTACATATCTGACAAAGAACATCGTACGGATTTTGCAGCAGAGTTATGGCAGTCGTTAAAAAGCACAACATCAAAGTTATTTTATAAAACCCTAAACCTTTAATCCCAGCAATTCGCAAAAGGTCTATGAAGATGATCGCCATATGTGATAGCCCTATGAAAGCCCAGAAATGTTTTATGAAGTTACAGGTAGAGGAAAAATGGCAACACTTCCACAGTAACAATCCTTCCTCAACTTGCAATAGATTTCACTTCCATCTGCCATAGCACGAACTTAAAATATGTTTGATGAAATTTTCTCAAAATATTGGATTTCAGCTTTATACTATAGGAGTTAAGAGCTACCTTATAAATTCTATGATACATAAAATAATACAACTTCTTGAACATTCTTATGAAGTTTCTTCTTGACTGAACTATTAAAAAAAAAGTAGTCCACGAATAAATTTGTTTATACCGAGAATTTATACATATATATATTTACATACTTTTTAGGAGGACATATTTGCAGACATTCAAGAGATTACCTTACATTTTTTTTCCCAACGGTATATTGTGTACTAAAACACATGATATAATATAATCCAAGCATGGAAATTTTATATTTCAAAGAAAATAAGATAAAAAGCTTTATAATCCTTTTTGATACCATCGTAAAATGCAGGTGATATGCTTATATAAAACCTCCTTGCAGTCTTTCAGTTGATATCATAAAATAATTTTATAAATAACTATTATTCATCAAACAAAATATTATTTAAATATTATACAAATATTATACAAATTCTAGATTCTTTTTTTATAAAGGTCAATTGTTAGCATTAGATTGTTTTTGACAAATACGTTTTTATTATGAAAACAATATTTTCTGCGAATGAAAGGTGATAGAACGGTAATAACCAAATATCCAGTTTGTGGAAAATATACATTATTTACGATATCTAGTGCAGCATTAAACAAATTTTATATATATATATATTCATACATTCTAGCTTAGGTGCATGGAGTTGCTTGGGAAATCATTCGTGACTGAATAATAATGGTACATATATTTTTATAGCAAGGCTTCAATGTGTAGAATTGAACTTCCCCTCTCAGTGTATTTTTTTTGTCGTAAAGGTAAGATAACTATAGGAAACTTATAGAATAGAAATTTTAGTTATGAAGAATGAATATAATGAGTTCCTAATCAATCCCTCTCCACTGTTTGACACCGTGAATAATACGGATTATAATCATGGATAGCATTAAATATAATTAAATATCATCTATACTCTATATATATTTCCGAGTACACATTGTTTGAGCATAGTAATATACACAATACTAAATGTGAGTAAGAAGTATTTTCAGTAACGCCAATATTTTGCAGGAAATAAGTTAACAAAACACAGGTTAACTGCGTTAGCCTCTACACAACTTCCGCTTCCCCTTAAGGGTTATTAACTGTTATTTACTTGTTGAAATTCAAAACAATTCGAATGTTCTAATAATTGATTTACCTGGTGGAAATAAATAGCTTAATTAATATTGAATAAGCGTGGGGACGGGAAGAAATCGTAGCACTTGCTGGAAACTGAATAACATTTTGAATAATCATATTGAGCATAAATGCATAATTCTTTTGTGATAATCACATTTAATAGTAATAGAAAGCACACAGCAATTACATTCATTATCAAATAATATTGAATCAGTATATATCAATTGGTTTATACACACTTAACATCCTTTAACAACTCAGCTTAAAGAAATATTTTGAGGGAAAAAGAACAGGAAACTAACTTCTGTTATTTTTATTTCTAATCAACCTTACAATATTACCTTAAAACACGAATATTAAAGTCATTTATTATAAAAAAAAAACGTTAAATAGTCCATAGAAGTCATACATTTATGAGCATATCTTGTTTATACTTCACTATAAGGCACAGGTTCATATAACAAATTTTACCATAAATAACAAAATAAATATGTTTGTAATATGCAAGTTTCCTGCTATTTTTCACTTATAACCTCCCGCCCCCTTCTTTTCGTCTCTGAGGATATCAGTAAAGGATAGCGATAGGAGGATAGCTTAAAATCTAAGGTGGGTTAGTAGTAGTACATGCATCGAGTTTCATAAAATTGGGTTCAGTACTTTAGGCGTTAAAAAGTAACTAACAAACAAGCCTCCAAAGCCAATAATTGTTGATATCGTTTTAATTCCATGAGAAACGAAAAACTATTGCAAAATTTCGAAAAAAACATCAATTTACCGACAGACGTTACAATTTTATATAAATACATTTACGGTAGGCATAATAACCATATAAAACCTTTAGCCACCCCCCAGCCAGACTCAAGGAATTTGGGATCAGAGTTTATGTAGTGAGTGAGCCATTCGATGTTACGTAGACTGACGGGCCCTGTTGTCAGTTCACCCTGTGACAGCATGCCTTTGGACGGGATCTAAGAGAGTCATAATCGTTAGTCTCCCGAGGGTCAGTCAGACGTATTATAAATTCTCGTTAGTCTCCCGTTAATGAACCCGTGGTCTTGTAGTGAATTGCCTAAACCATATATAAATTGTGACACAATAAGAATTTCCAATAATGGGTTTCATTTTTATCCCTAATAGTGAGAGGAGATAGCGCCGAGAATATAGAGGAAACGAGATATCGGAAAAGGAAGTAATTTATTGAGATCCTGTTGCTGATATTCAATCTTCACTAATCTCTCACAGACATCGCCCAGTTACTAATCGGAACAATTCCGTTATATCTGGGCATTCCTTCAACTGGAAGGTTATTCCTGGTTTTGAATCACTATGACTCAGGGGCACCTAAGCATGTTATGATATAGTAAGATTAACAGTCCCAAAGCCAAAAATATTGAAAAATTCAGCTCATATTCAAAAACTTCAAAAACGTCTTTCAGGTCAACGTCCAGGATAGGGCACTGACGATGAAGCGTCGTAAGCGCTCTGCCTCGCCAATAAATTGTTATTATGGAAATTTGGCATCATCCTGCAATGTTTTCTAGAAATGTTTGAGGATGAGGTTTCATTTATTATGTATTTCCATGTGTTTTCTATGTGCAGGTATATATTTCAACGGTATTGACCCTAACTCATAGGGGTATTCTTTACAAGTGAGGGATTTCTATGTTATACGGTTATAATTAATTAACAGGAAATTTTGAAACAAAGAGTAGTTGATAGTATTATAAATTTTAATCATAATAATGTGACTGCACTGGTGGAGAGACACCAGGACAGGCTAAACTATCATAAACTCCCCTTTCTATTCTTCGACTCCCTTGGGGTTTGCTCCAGAAATCCCGTCAAAATTCCATAATGAAGGAGTGAGTTGGCAAGTAATAACCCAGCCCATGTGGAATTGGATTATTTTTAGAACTACCCATCATCAATATGGCGAATGTCCTCATATACCATTCCACTATGTGCAGAAAATTTCAACTCCAGTCTCAATCTTACATCGTGTTGACACCAACATAGATTATGTAATTTGTATATATTAAAAATGTTAAGACATAGTGTGAGCAATGTCATTCGGGAGTGTTCGCCGGGCTCCCGCGCTTGCGATCTTTTTATTCACAGCAGGCTAGGTTAAGTTCACCTAATCAGTGTGTGTTAAGCCATACCATACGGCAAGACAGTGTCAGTCCGATTACACATTTTTTGCTAGTGTTTCTCCGAAGGACATTTATGCCCATGGCAATTCTCCCAGCTGAGAATCTCACGGGTGATACAACGAAGTCAAGCGTCATTATTCTTCAAGTATTTGAAATGTAAGTCTTTTCCAATACTTTTCCTACTGCGGATTGAAAAACAACTGCAGATTCTAATTCTTGGATTAAGATTCACAAATACTATTTGAAAAGTAGCATTGTATGAGGGCTTTTTTTTTTACTTATGTTTCAATAGCTTCACCATACATCTTACGAAATATTACGGAAGCATCTTGCTATTTTTGAAATATGATCTGAGTAATTTATTTTTGCTTTGAATTGTCAGCATAAGTGCAATAATTTAATTTAAAGGTTATTAGAAAAGATTATATTTAGAATATGATTTTATAAAATAATGATTTATAGACTTTGATATCTTTCAATTATATCAGCAAAGAATTTTATATTTTAATTAATTTTATTTCTAGGTTCATGATTATTAATTTTTTTTCTTGTTTACCTTCCATGTCTGCATATACATATTCCTCTTAAATGATATTCAATGTATATAGTATACAACTGTACCTGACATACGTTCTTTTTTTTACCTGAATCATCATTCAGAGGTTATGTAGATTCGAAATGATTTATTATTAATCACTAACCAGTAACACATCGGGAACCGGTAAATGGTTTTTATATATAACTCGTTTCAATGAGTGGGCTATATTCTGTAAATAAAGCTTGTATTTATAAATAGTCATGCATAGCCTGCATTGAACCGATAATTTCGTTCTTGTTTATGTCACATTAGCTTCTGTAAAAGTTGAAATCTGTCAGTACGATAATTAGGAGTTAAATAGCAAAGAACTGGGGGAGGCAAATTCAAGGCCCTTAAAGGACTGTGTATAAGTGGGATAAGAATGTCCTTTTGAAACACATTAGAATCAACTGAATCTCTTTTCAGTAAGTATCTGTTATACGCCATTTCAAGTTTGGCATCCAATTTATTTCTCATAGGTAATTGTGTCTGTGAGTCCGTTTCAATGGCCATTTGTTCGTAACATTATAATTAGCTACAATTAACATGTTATTTTTATAAAGGGTTTTCATTTTGTAGTCCTGCTTTCTCGGCACCTTTTCTACTGAGACTGATGTTTCTAAGCCCGAAAAGCACCCGGTAAGGTTGTGTTATTTCTATGAGAATGTATATTTTTACGATGATAACCGGGAATGAGTAAAAAGCATATAATAAATGTATTCTATGTACCTCGAGAAAACTAATGTAATAATCATGGTATCAGTTTAGGAGATGTTTGCACATTGAAACAAATGTGGGAGGACCTCAGGAAAAGCGTACTTAAAAAAAATGACATGTGGAAAGTGAATTGAAACAAGTTCTGTTGACATCTTGAACGTTATAGCGACAAAAGTTAAAAGGGGCATCCCCAAAGGGACAAAGGGTAACTTCCTCAGTCTAACCAACATATCTAAAAAAGCGGGGAGTATTTGGTGTGCTGATTATTAGCAGGAGAGAGATATAATTTAAAATACAGTACATATAGTGAACATAAATTTACTTATTGCATTCGTCTTTAAGGGTCTTTCGATTTCCACTCAATAAATGTATAGTCTTAAAACGTTTTGGATTGGATTTATTACGTTTTTAACTTTGGGATTAATTTGATTTCCTTTTTCGTCATTAATTTTTCTGTATCTTTAGAATATCCTTTAACAATTATTTTACTTCAAATGACTACAAAGTTGAGATTAGAGCTATAACCGCTTGAACCGCGTATTTCTGAGCCTTACCGATAGCCTCCAGACATACGATCTCTCAGGAAGCGAAACTGATGATGCACTTTAAAAACAAATAAATTGTGAGAAGCCGCAAAACTGCTCTGAATAACCTCATCCAATTATACTCTCAAATTCTTGTCTTGAGTACAAGCCAGAACTCGTCCCTCTAGCTCTGTACTTTCAAATGGTTTTGAAATTTTAAGCTTGAGCTGTATAGTGATCAATTATTAATCTTTGTTTTGTAATTTAAAACAAATTATCGACTAAATAATTTTTAATTACAATCACAAGTTACGAAATACAAAATATTCTCCTGGACAATGGCACAGTGCCTTCAGAGGCATTCGAAAAGAAGAGGTAGTGTATACCAGGATAGGCCACACAAATCTTACGCTCATACACTTAATAACTAAAAGATCCCCAACAACAATACGATATATGTCATGTTCCTGACAATACTCCTTCTGAAGATCAGAGAATGTCAATCTGTGCAAACAATTTTCGAAGAATTAGACATTCCTAGAAACATAAAATTGGCCTTACAAGATTCTTCATAAGAAGTAGATAGAAACATGTCGTTAGTAAAGAACCTATCTCTGTACAACAAAATTAAGGTATTGTATAATAGGATATAAGAATATTTATTTACGAATTAAAAAAAAAAAAGTTTGTAAGTGAACATATGTGTGTGTGCGCGCGAGCGTGTGAGTGAAAAAATAGTAGTAAAATAACTGTTTGTGTGTGCTAATATACACAGATACAAAGTAAAGACAACAATTAATTTTAACCTTCCTAAAGGGCATAACAACCACGATACGGTTGCCCGAACAAACAAACATCCCACCCCCTACAAAAAGTTCATTTGCATTTAGAAATTTAGAGTAAAGTTCACCTTTAAAAATAGAAATAGAAACATTGTCCCTTCAAACGACTTTATTTAATTTTCCTATTTTATATATGTCCTGTCGTGACTCTCTGGGCAGCAGGTTCTGGGGGATGAGATTTAGATTAAAAGCGTTTACTCCAGCAGTGGCTGTAATAGAAATATGTGGTGTTTTAATAAATGGGAGTGAAGGGAAGTAATTCTTTTTATTATGCATCAAGTCTATTGTGATTGTAATTAAGTGAGAACTTTAGAATATAATTTAAATAATTTATTTCTAATAATATTACAATGGTACGTACTTGAGGAAAATTCAGTTTTAATTCGATACTGTAGGTCTCAAGATCTAATATGGATTTTAAGTATGATAATCATGCATGTTTTGTTGTTTGTTGTGTTATAAAATTAATAAACTAAAGTTCAATAGCTCCACCTCTTTTTCTAGCACATTTTGATCAGATCAGCTGTTCAGAACTCCGCGTATATGTACACTTGCATGCAGATGGTTCCAAACTAAAAAGTAATTTCACATCATAAAGGATACTAGAATATTTGGCATACTCCCATATAAAATTCAAAATTCCGAAAGAAAAGAAATCTTCCCTTAATTTTGAAGTGCAGTAAATAACCCTCTCTCAATCCCCTAAAGAATTTCCATTGAAGCTAGACCACGTGGAATGCCACTGCCTATTAGATCCTGAGGGAAGATTAAGTTATATTGGCCTGGACTATTCTCTAGCTTGAAAGCCGTTCAATAGAAGGGTATTTTATTTCCTTTCTACTCCAGGACATTTTATTCTCAATCTATTTGGGTCCTTTTAGAATGTTTTAATGATTAATTTCGCCTCTTACTAAGTTAAAACTTTAAATTTTATTTTATAAAATTTCCTTTAAGACTAAAATATTCCTATTCTTTTTTTCCTGTATATGTCGCTCATAATGGATGTTGTTAATCAAAAGAAAGTATTACAAAGAGACAAAAATACAAAATGAAAAAGTAATAATAACTGTACCTCACAACAAAAGAAATTGCAAAATGTTATATTTTTGAGGTGCACGCCATGATAAAAGAAATAAATATTTCAATGGAACGTTGCGAGACTCTCAATTAATTAATAACATCTCTGATGACCGGCATTCACAAAAACGTTTCTACAAACCGACTTCTAAAAACTTCAGAAAAAAGAATAAAGACATTCTGTGAAAGTTGGCAATACTGTCATTTTAATTAACTCTAGACTTCCAGGTAAAATTCCGTTGAAATATTATTCCGCAAGGACTATTCTCTAGATAACGAATTTATGTACATCTCTTTTATTAAAATATCCATTATAGTTTTGGAATTTATGAATATTAAAGGAAACCTGTAGAATTGAAGAGTTCTGACTCATAAAATTTAAAATGAAGTACATCTGTAAATTTATCCAGTATGAAAATGGTGCTATTTAAATGAAAATACTGTTTAATTCAAGTTATATCTGAGAGAATTGTTGAATGTACTTCTACAGAAATTTAATTTAAATGATTGATGTCTGCACGTTCAATTTGTTTGATAGCTCTTGTAGATTTAGAGAGCCATTCATATCAATAAAATTGGAAATGCCTTCGTATTCGAAAATGAAGTCAAATATTCATGGACTGGCGTTATAGAGTTGAAATAAAAATTTAAGTTCCTGAAGTAGAGGATGGCATTATCCCACAGAAATTTATGTAAATTACTTAAATTTTAAGTTATTATCTTTGTTTACGCAGCTTGAGAGGTTCAGTAGAACCTTTCCTCCTGACTTACGCAGAAAATATGTGGCTGAGATTTGCAACTGGGAACTTATTAACTAGCATAAAAAGTAAACCATGTGATTGTAACAATTAATATATTCAAAAGAAAAATAGAAAAAGGTGAACAAGTTACAATGTAATTACAAGCAAATTAAAATTTATGAGTAAGTTTGCCTTTGAAATTATAGAATCAATAAATTGAATTAATATTTTCAAATTAACATTTTTAACACAAATGGAATTAATATTTTTATATTTACAATAAAAAAAGAACTTATTTATATTCTTAATCAAATTTCCTTTTAAGCTTTTGAGAAACAAATGATATTTCGAGAATTTTAACTGAAGCGTTATGTCAAATAAAGTATAACGCTATTGTTCAAAAAGGTACGCTTTAATAATCTTGAAATTAATAGTCAATCAATCGTAGAAATAGATAATAAATACTAAAGTGATACTATGAAAATAACAGCAATTGCAAATGGCAAACATTGTGTTATAGCGCTCAATAATTAGTGAATGACTCACAGTGTGGCGTTATGAACTCTAGACTGCAGCGAGAAGGCGATTACTCCGTCTTAGTCCCTTCACTGTTGTTCCAATCCATAATATTGTCTCGTCCGGTTGAATAAGGTCGTGTCATGATGATGATGATTGTTGTAGGTGTCCTGATCTTGATTTAGAAATTAGCTCCTTCCCTCCTGTTCGAAATAGCGAGTTTGATCCGGAGAAGGGTCGAATAAGAGATTAATTGAATCCTAGTTTTTTTTTTAATTCGAGATGAAACTCACGATCTCGCATATCCATTAGAAGAAATAAAAATGACAATCTTGTTGAAGATTAAATAGCATGGTCCTTTGAAGACAAATCCCCTTTTGTTACGAAAATGTTCGAACTCACAAAAGAAAAATATGATGGGGGAAACGGCGAGGTGTTTCATCCGATGTACTATCGTCGATAGATTGAATAATACTGCCACCGGGGAAGGGAGGGGCAGGCCGAGCTCCTTCGTGTTAATCCTTCCATATCTGTTGTTTACATTTTGCCTAGATTCGGGGTCACAGTTTAACAACACACCTTATTTCACTTGTTTGCCGTGTTATTAAATTAAATTAGATTCGATTAAAACAAACTGGTAAATTTCCCTATTGGCTTTGCCTTATATTGAACATTTTATTTTCTTAAACAATTAAGCCTATACCCAATAATCGAACTTGAAGAAATATAAAATGAAATGTGCAAGGAGTCAAACAATTTTTTTTTTTTTTTTGAAACTTCAAAATTAAAATAAATCTGTGGCTTCAACAATCTTTGTGAAACAACTTATGAAAGCTGTTTTTAAACATCGTTTAAATATTTAATTCGTTTTTAAAATATCTTGACGGGTGCTTATCAAGAAAAAAGTTTGATATCTTGTTTGATCTCTCAAAAAATTCAATTTCCATTGAATGACATATTTAGAGGATAACAAAGGATTTCAAATGAATAAGGCAATTTTAATTTGTCAGTTCTATTTTCTGACTAAAAGAGATTAGCTCACTTATATTTATTAAAACACTAGCTCAGATACCCGGCTTCGCCCGGGAATTGATTTGAGGCTGAATGGTGATGGTATTTTTTTGGCAAGGCTTTACTTTGCACAATATTTTGACGATTACCCGTCCCAGTGTTTAAGGTTAATACCCGTTGTTGGCATTGACTCCAGCTTTAGTTTATAGTGTATATCTCGTTTATACTTTGTTAAAAGACAAAAATGAATATCACAAAAGTTACTCTAAATAACAAAATAAACAACTTTTGTTATGTTCATATTTGCCGAAAACCGAATAGAAAACGAAATACCGCTATTTTAAATTCAGGCTTCCCTTACAACCCCCACTCCTGCCCGTCCCTAGAAATGTTGGTATGGCTTATTATAATGAAAGCGTTAGTGCTAATACACATACCGAGTTTTATTTATTTCGGTTGGGTCTTTTGTCCCAAATAAAATTGTTCACTTCCACTATAGGTTTTAGCGTATATCTCGTTTATAATTCAGTATACAAAAAAAGTATGTACACAACTTTTGTTATGTACATATTTGCCGAATAACCAATAGGAAACGAAATGTCGCTTTTTTTTTAATTTCAGGCTTCTCTTATAACCCCCACTCCTGTTCACCTCAGAGGATATTAATATAACCTAAAGTCTAAATTGGGTTAGTAGTAATATACATACCAAGTTTCATAAAATTCGGTTCAGTCGTTTATGCGTGAAATGGTAACAAAGAAATAAACAAACAAACAGACACGAATGAAACAAAATGTAGTTATGGTGTCTATGACATGTGAAACGAAAAGTTATCGTGAAATTTCGCGAAAAAAATCAATGTATAGACAGAGGTAACAATTTTATATATATATATATATATATATATATATATAGATTGTAGAACCATTTAGATGATGCGAAGTAGTAAAAGTATTGAGAATTTACTAGCGAGAGATAAAATTAAAACTAACGGATTGATAATTCCTGTTTTAAAATTAACTATGAACCAACTGAATACACCTGAATGCAGGTAAAAAGGAAATTCTATTATAATTACTAAAAACAATTTCCAATAAATAGAATCGTTTAAGCAAAAAACAAATAACTAATTTTGTAGTAACCGTCTGACAGCCTTGATGGCCTATCTCATCTCTGTTTTAGTAGATAGAGGGAAATCAGTTATTGAGGTCGTACTCATAACGCGATTTTAGAAAAATTTCTTCAAATGCCCATCAATCCTACGTACTAGAGGGGGGGGGGAAATGAGGTCTGTTATGTAAAATTATATATATATATATATATATATATATATATATATATATATATATATATATATATATATATATATATATATATAGGGGGTCAAAAAGTACCCGGCCTGAACCATAAGGAAATGAAATAAAAACACAAAACGTGCATTATTTTTCAATATAATGTCCTTTGTTATTTATACATTTATTACATCTATTTATTAATTTTTCTAAACCCCCCAAATAATAATTTTCTTCTTTGGATTCAAAATGAGCATCAATAGCCTGTTTGAGTTCAATGTCGTCTACAAATCTTCTTCCCCTTAGGTCCTTTTTGAGGTTTGGGAACAGAAAGTAGTCACTGGGAGCCAGATCCAGGCTGTAGGGTGGATGGCCGATCAAATCAAAGCCCAAGGTGTCAAGCGTAGCCATCACTTTACGAGAGGTGTGCACGGGAGCATTGTCATGAAGCAGCATGATTCCTCGGCTCAGCTTCCCCCTCCTCTTCTCCTTGATTGATTCTCTAAGACGGGTCAGAACATTACAATAGTACTCTCCCGTGATTGTTTCACCTTTGTCTTTGTAATCAATCAACAGGATTCCTTCTGAATCCCAAAAAATTGTGGCCATAATCTTGCCTGCCGAGGGTGTGACCTTGAACTTGACAGGTGGCTTGTCGCCTTTCCTACCCCACTGCATTGACTCCTGTTTAGACTCCGGATCATAGTGGTGGACCCAGGTCTCGTCCCCAGTCACTATTCGTGTCAAAAGATTCATGGGATTTGAACCACAAAGCGACAAAAATTCTTTGCAGCAATCGATTCTCACTTTCCTTTGAGCTGACGAGAGGTTTCTGGGAACCCATCGTGCACTAACCTTTGACATGCCGAGGTGGGTGTGTAGAATGTTTAGCACGGTAGTTTCCGATACACCAACCATCCTCGCGATCTGCTTCTTCTTTAGTCCTCTATGCGGTTGATGATGTCTGGGGTGGTTGCTTCGACTGGCCTTCCTGGTCGCGAGTCGTCTTCTAAGGATTCTCGCCCCATTTTGAATAAACTACACCAATATTTCACAGTACTATAGCTAGGGGACAAGTCCCCATACACGTTCCTAAGGCGTTCAAAAATTTCTGAAGGCCTTATGCCTTCTTTGACTAAGAATTTCATCACAGCTCTGTACTCAATGTTGCTCATTTTAAAGACAAGTGCAAACTGATGATAATAAAAGTATTATATATATATTAGACAAGTGATAGTAGGATTATAAAAATTTGTGTGAGTATTACTATGGATTAGGTAAACATGACAAGCTCAAAGTCCTTTATCTTAATTCCCTCCTTCATAGTTAGGCCGGGAACTTTTTGACCTCCCCTCGTATATGTGTGTGTGTGTGTGTGTGTGTGTGTGTGTGTGTGTGTGTGTATATATATATATATATATATATATATATATATATTTACCAGTTGCCGCTCTAGCATAGTGGGATGGGGAGGGGGGATTTAGATGGCAGGAATTTGGAAATTCTTAATATCTCCGTTATTATGCGTCGGATGGAAACATATTATAGAACCAATCGTATTGCAAATGTAATTTCCTTTGAATATTGTTATATACCTATTTTCACTATCTTGATTATTTACCGAGATATTTGCATTTTATTGTTTTCGGCCTTGATTAAAACCCCTTTCTACTCATGATATATTAACAATAAGCTGTTATATTACGAATCATATCATTTGAAGCAGAAATACCAAATATTGTTTTCATTTAGCTTTTACTTTTTGAGATAAAGGCAATCACTAGACATACATTGGAAATCTGCTTAGTTTACACAGCCGTGTGACGGACTTTAGTATATTAGGGTGACGCAATCGTTCGCATTTTACAGTACTTTTTTTCTTAGTTTACCGGCTGTTGAGCATGACTTCTCGTCTAAAATTCAAATATCATTCTATAAATAGAGAGGATGCCTTTCTGAATCTTTATATTTGCAGTTATATTCTGCTCGATGGTTTAATGAATTACACCAATC
The DNA here is from genome assembly GCA_019009955.1 of Riptortus pedestris. Taxonomy (NCBI): domain Eukaryota; kingdom Metazoa; phylum Arthropoda; class Insecta; order Hemiptera; family Alydidae; genus Riptortus; species Riptortus pedestris. The sequence goes on along the minus strand of CM032228.1, from coordinate 215,061,422 downwards.
CACTGTCCAATGTTGACCGAACAAATCATGTGACTCAAGGATTTCAGAATACCATTCGTTACCTTCACTGATTTGAGCAACAATGAATTAAATACACACACACATGTATATATATATATATATAAACAAATAAATTTCCTGTTTTGAAGCATTTTAGGTAAACGCAGTAGAAAATTCACTGACAACACTGGTTTTCTGCGACAAAAGTAATTTATTAAGTTATATTACAGTGAGTTGATGATCACAGAAAAGAAATAGTAATCATAACGTCTTCAAGGAAGGGTTTATAATAACAATTCAAGCACCGCAATTCCACTCAAAGAAAATTCAACAGAGAACCTCATAAAATGAAGTAATACAAGACAATCGTTGAAAAGTACAACTTAAACTTGACCTGGTCCTCCAAAAGAAAAGAAAACAAATAAAGGGAAGCTTTAGAAACTTTTCTCCCTTTGCCTTTTACTATAAAAGAATGAAATCTCAACAGATTGCTGGAGCAAAAAATCGCCTCATTTTATGTTCATTTAAAGCATTTGCTCGACATAGGAAAGTTCCTTTAATTCATATGTATTAAAAATTCCATACTTACTCTCACACCATTGAATACTTTTAAAGCTCCTACAAAACGTCCCTCCATCCATCTCGTGTTCAAATATTATTTATTTTGAATCCATCAAGTTATTAGATGTTTGCGGTATGGAAATAATAAACTCTAGATTATACCTACAATTTTGAGGCTGAATGTTTTGTTGAAAAAATAAATAAATGTTATGATTACTCTAGATATAATTTATTAAAAATGAACATAATACATTGTATTTCAAAGTCATAATTCCATAGCACATCTATTTTAGCCCCAAGGTGTATTGTGAAGCTTTATTGTTTTCTAAATAAACATGCTGGTTCATTTTCAGTTCCAAAAGCAGCGTTTTTGTGACTGATATATCAAAAAAAATCACTTTTTCATTTTCGTTTATTATTTTTTGGCATTGTGTTGTATCGAATTGCGTTTAGCCATAGCGTAGTCGGTTTTATTTTTAATATACGCAGTGGCTTCTTCAAAATTAACAACTTGGCGCCAATTTAGTATCCCGTCGATTTATGATATTCCTTGAATAATTGGTCACCAAATAAAAGTTGAGTTTGAATTATTTTTTATTTCCTTTCTTCTGATATGATCAACAATTATATTCAAATGGAACAACTTTGTTAAAAATTTATAAATTGACATAGACATTTTCTACCACACGCTCTTGAGACAGATTGAGATGGATCTAATTATCAGTTTTGAAATTATGTACAATCATTAAATGACATTACTTGACAGTTAAGCTTGTTATCAAAAATGTAGCTTGTTGAAAATATTTTTATGGAAATATTATTGGAGATGTCTTATTTTTTTTATAGTCTCTCCATGTTAATTTATTATTCCCATTGAATATTCTTGTCCTAATTAGGTGATAAGTATGCCAATTACATGTTACTTAAAACTATTAAATTTAAAGTATTCGGCACTTTGCAGTTCTAAGCCTTTCTGTAGCATTCAAACCTTATTTTGCATAATCCCTTTTCGCCTAACATATAATCATCACTTTACTCTCAACTTGATCTAGTCGTATACGGTGTGATGTTTCTACCACCTTTATATATTTAGACGCTCATATACATTTTTTTCTCCACTATTTGTTACTATTATTGTAGAAAATATCAAGAAATGAAAACAATTCTTCTGATTAATATAGCTCAATTAACTATAGTACAAGCTTTCTGTTCTTCAAGCGTTCTGTTCTCATGCTCAAGTTAGAAAGCCTTCCTTTATTTGCAACTTTCATTACGAAAAATCATTTAATATTAAACTGACTGATTCTCGCCACGAATCAGTATCAATCGTCAGGGAACCGTCTGCACGCCAGGGCCTTAATCATCAATGGATTATTCTGATTGTGAATTAACTCTTTACCAGTCTTCCACACGTCACGCTCTAATGATCGATCTTATTTATGCCCTTTCAATAATCAAGGAAGATACGATTTACCACCCTTTCAACGTTTTGCGACAAAGCACAATAAGCATTGTATCATTTGATTAAGCCATTTAACAACGTAACAATAACATGGAATGCTGCTAATTTATAGGCTTTCATAGAGAAATAGTTATTTATTAAACAAGTGACGAAAGTAGATCATTTTACAACTCGAGTGAAACGTTTACCCACACGAGCGTGTAATTTCACGAGAGTTGTAAATTCTACTTTCGTCACGAGTGTAATATTAATTTTTTTCTGTAATCGTGTAATACACGATCAGATCTAACCAGATATGAACAAAATTAGTATGTTGTGAAGATTATGTTGTTGGTAGGTTATAAGTATGGTTGTGAAAGGTTATAAGCATAGTTATAAAACAACTAGTGATGATTGTGAAGTAGTGCAGTTATAAACAAGTGCAGGTTATAAACAAGGAAGGTAATTATTATAATAGGTATTTAAATTTTAAAATATATGGATTATTTCCACCTATAATTCATTCACATTTCAATTTATTTTGTTAAAATAAATTGAAATGTGAATGAATTATTTGGCAATGGGAATTTATTTAGAGGCGAACTCCTTAAATCTTACCACGGATAGAAAAGGGTGGTAACCTGTAGATAACCCGACCCAATTGGCCTAAGTTGTTGAAAGTGGAGGTTAATAAATACATTATTTTTATTCCATCTGAATCGAAAACGTATCCACAAACTTTTCAGTAAAAAATTATTATTGAACATACGGAGGCTACAATTTTAAAATATATATACATATTTATATTTTCAAAGTTCAAAATCATTGCCCAACCGTCAATATTTGCTAATGTACTTCCTGAGAAAAAGAGTCGAATAACAATGGGGCACTTTGTTAAGTTTACTTCTGTTGTAAGAATAAATAGAAGAAAATCTGTGATAAAAGTTGAGGTTCTAATAGCACACAAATACTCGGAGTCACGTATCTTGGGATTAACTTACTTTGTTAGTTCCCTTAACTTGGTCTTCTCACCTTGCTCGCTCTGTATCGATCATCATTGGAAGAGCAAATGGTTCAAGATTTGATCAACCTCTCAAGTTCTAGTTTTGAATTACTAAGGAGTAGCAGTCATAGAAATTATCTAGAACACCTATGGCTTAGTAATGCTTAGCCATGACTATTTATAATTATAATTTATACTTGCTCCATTCTTGTATACTGCATGTAGTGCTAGATGACTATCATTGTAGTAATTATTGCATGTAAAATATCTTATATACAAAGATTTCACTTTAAAAAAAACGAAAGTGATTAAAAAGGGTAAGAAAATTGTTCAAAATAATTAAAAATTCTGACAACGTACTGAAAGCGAGAATAAATGAAAATGAACAGATTTTATTATCTCAAGTAATCATCTGTAGGATGAAAATTGTCATAAAGGGAAAAGGCGAGAGAAAAAATGGTTCAAGATTTGATATTACTAAATGTGTGGATATAAAAACAGAGGATAACAACGATCTCCGACACGCAGGGGCCGCTTAAACTAAGCAGATTTCATACGTGGTTTTACAATAAAGAAATCCACATACTGGAAACACTCAACATCAATGTGAATATTAAGTGAATAAATAAAAGTGATAGTGAGAAATGATTCAGTCAAATAACCACCACAACAGGAGGGCTGTATAGATAGAAATATTCTTGATTGGAAAGGAAAGCAATTACTAAAATATATCTGAATATAATATATTAATTTTATTACAAATCTATCTTATATCTGGTATTGTAATTTATAACGAATCAAAGAATCTCAATCACACTTAATCCAAGAACAAAAGAAGGAGGGAGATCATCAGAACGTATTGGCATGTATCTCATCTAGTAACGATTTGTTGAACACAATATTTGGTATTTTGGCTTGAAATAAGACGATTCATGATGTATTAGGTTATTCTCGATTGAAAGTGGCGGTTTACTGAAGGCTGAAATCTAAAATAAAGTCCGCTGTGTAAACTAAGCAGATTTCCCACGTCAAGTCACACAATAGAGAAATCTCCATACGAGAGCCGAACAGTTAATGGCAAAGGGCCGAACTAGCGTTTGGCGGGAAACTCAATCATCCTTATCGGCCCACAATTAATAAAAATGCAAATATGTCGGTTAATATTCAAGATAGAGAGTAAATGTATAGAACAATATTTATAGTAATTTTAATTTACAATAAGATTGATTCAATACAATTTTTCGATCCGACGTATAGTAACGGAGATTTTTCGAATTTTCGAAAATCCTCCCCTCAATACCCCCCTCCCCCTGGTCCGATTTTAGCCGTTAACGAACTTGATCTTTTTTTTTTTACATTAAACGACTAAATACCGAGTTTGGTAACGATCAAACAAACTAGAGCGGTAACAGATATATATATATATATATATACAGTTCTGAACAGATCTCTTTTTCGTCATCTACTAGGTATGATCGATGGACATTTGAAGAAAAATTTCGAAAATTCCGTCATGAGTACAACCAATAGCTGATTCCCCTTAAGGGAATTCTGCTAAAATGCTAATATTTATGTTAATATTGAAGATAGAGAAACCATGTGTATAACAACATTTATAGATTATTAACTTTTCAATAATATTGGTTCAATACAATTGTTCGATACGACGTATAATAACGGAGACATTTTGAATTTTCGAAATTATTGACCTCTAAACCCGCCCTCCCCTTGTCCCATTTCAGCTGTTAATGAGCGGGATTTTACTTAAAAGGTTAAATATCGAGTTTGGTAATCATAAAAATTTGCTCCGGTAGAGCGGCAACAGACATATATATATATATATATATATATATATATATATATATATATATATATATAGGATCGATGGATATTTGTGGAAATGTTTTCAAAAATTGCGCCAAGAGTACGACCTCAATAGCTGATTTCCTTTACGATGAATTTTCTAAAACGTACATAGTGCAGTCTTATGCAGGAGAATGTAAGAATGAAAATAGGATTAAAGAAAGGGAAAAAATTCTACTATAAAATATATATTAGAAAAGTCGACTTTGGTCTCATGAGCCCAAGAGTTGGAGTAGAGAGACTGGTTGTCCGAGCACAATTCGGTCCGTCCACAGCTCCACTCCTCGACTGATGGTGTCTCGTTAAGGAGACCACAACATTTCTTTCATCCCATCAGTATGAGTTCCACGACCACTGCCTACGCATCTATAATGTTGGAATGATTTCGTTCAAGCGTCTTAAGTAGACTCCAGAAAGAGGATTGATCGAAAATCATCACCATGGATAATTTAAATTCAGAAATAAGTTGCAGAAAGTCGTCGCATAAATTTAAATTTGTGCAGGTTGTCCTGAGATTATTTTGTATATTATTTTTTAGCAGATTTTCAATAAGGAAAATCAGCTGGTTGAAATTTTTGTCTTATCGTTACCAAACTCGATATATAATCGTTTTATGTAAAAAGAAAGACCGAGTTCGTTAATGGCTGAAACTTTACAAACGGGAGGGGGGGATCGTTAGAGAAGGACAATTTTGAAAACTCCAAATATCTCCGATATTAATGTAATTACTTATTAACTTATATATATGTACATGTTTTCTCTATATTGAATACTAACCCATATTTCCATATTTTAGTTTTCGGACATCAGTAAACCCCTACTCCTACTTATGTCATATTAACAATAAGCTGTTACATCATGAACCACATTATTTTAAGCTTAAATACCAAATATCGTTTTTAAGAAACCTTTACTACGGGAAACACATGGACATTCATTGTGAGATGACGTCATCAATTAAGATTTTACGTTCTTGTTTTGAAAATGTTTATTTACCCATTCCACACTCGATATTTAACCGTTTCATTCAACACTATAGATCATATTTGTTATTTACAGAAATCGGACATGGAATAGAAGGGGTATACAGCAGGGAGAATTCGAAAATTCAAAATATTTCCGTTTTTATGAACAGTATCGTAAAATGTTATAGAACCAATCTTCTTAAACTATTGATGTCTACAATTGTTGTTCTATGCATTTTTTCGCAACTCAAGTATTAAGCGAGTTATTATTGCTTTCTTGTTTTCAGCTTAGAAATAGTGAATGGATGTTGAGATGAGGCGACCAGTGTGTCATACCAGCACGTGGGAAATCTGCTTAGTTTACGCAGCCCCTGCGTGACGGCTTTTTCATAGTTTATCAGATTCGTTTACTCCAGATATAAGTTGGGGAGAGTCAATTACCATATTTGATGATGAGGTGGTTTCACTGAATCTCAACAGACTATTAATATATGTAGTGCAGGAATACAATTATTTATAAACTGAAGATAATCCCCCCTGTCCCCAAATAATAACATATATTTGAGTTTATTTATTATTGATGTAATAATACCACTTGCTACCGTTGGAAATGTAACATTCTTACGATAGGGGTGATAATAAAATAAAACCCTTTTGATTAGATGACAGTGATAAAGTATTTAAATGTGAAAAGATTTGGCAAGGCATAAATTGCTACACATACTCTTATTAGAAATTTTTTCAAAAATAGACTAAAAGAAATGGTAAATTGAGTCCGTGTATTTTTTGTTAAAAACATTTTTCCTTCTGCAAGAATTAGACTAAAAAGTTTGAATAGAGGAAGACAAGGATCAGGCATTGACTGAACTCCAAGTGAATTCTTTGAAAAGAATATCCTTCCCAACCTCCTTTTTTACCTTCAAAGGGTTAAATTAAATCCCTTTTTATCCCAAAAGAACAGGCTAAAAACGGAAGACAACTGCTATGACAGTTTTGAGATTTTTTTCTAAATGAAAGGGAACTCTCTCAAGGATTCTTTTCAAGTTTAGAACTTATTTCTGAGATAAGGGTTTCTTTTGATGACACATAAGAGTTATTATAATTATTAGTACTGTAATTTATTGCTCAATTCATATGCATAAAAAGATGGTTTGCCATGTTAGGAAGCTTGTAGATGAAACCAGTATCCAGCGAGCAAAGATGAAAGAGTACTTGAAGCTATTTTTGGGAAACTCAATCAGTGTCAGTTGAGTTACTGTAATGAAAGATTTAATGGAATACAACGAATTTCGTTACATAAACGAACATAACTAAAATTACAATTTAGGTCATTTCCTTAGGTCTACTACCCTGGAGATGAATGATTATTTATTCATACTTTATGGGAGACTAAATGTCCACACGATATTCAGGATAATTACAAATGTGGAGTCATATCTGATTGAAACCGGAATATCAGAGTCACAGAACCTCCCAAATGAAAAAAGACACCTGATGACTGCTCTGTTAAAGAATGGCTACGGGAAAGAAGAAATTAGAAATCAATTTAAAAAGAAAAAAGAAAAGAAGACAAAATCAATTGAAGATGAACCCCGGAAAACAGCCGTAATACCTTTTGTTAAAGGTACAACAGAGAAGATCTCAGGGATACTCAAGAAGCAGGGAATAAAAACAGCATTTGACACTGACAGGAAAATAGCACACATGTTACCCAGCTGCAAAGATCAACTCCAGACAAAACTCCCAGGAATATACAGCATACCCTGTTCTTGCGGCTTAGAATACATTGGCCAGATCGGCAGATTGATAAACACGAGGGTCGCCGAGCATATCAAGAGTTTGAAAAAGTTTCGGACAGAAGAATCAGCAATAGCAGAACACTTCTGGGAAACTAACCACAACATCAAATTCGATGAAGTTAAGGTGCTGGCAAAGGTGGACCGATATCAAGAAAGACTTGTTCGAGAAGCCATAGAAATAGCGAAATGCCCATATAACATCAATAGAGAGGATGAATACAGACTCTGAAAGCCCGTCATTCCACAGAGACAAGAAACAAAAAGGACGGTATAGCCCGTGAACGGCCTCCGGAAGAAGTATCCGTAGACACATGGAAGGGAAGACTCCGTCCAAGGAAACCGGATAAGACTTACATATTTACCTGACGTGAACACACACTCTTCAGTCTCAGAGATACCCCTGAGGAAGCCAGAAGCATGTCTACCGAAACGTTGGCAACAAAAATGCAGACACGGTGAATACTTGAAGACCTTAACAGTATTAATGAACAGTACCAAGGAAGTCTACGAGCACATACCATATCTGATTCTTGAAAGCTATGCTCTTTAATTAACAGTAACAGTTTAAAAAGTCCGCCACAAAGTGGCTGCGATAACTAAGCAGATTTCCCACGAGCTGGTATGAAACACTAGTGATCTTATCTCATCATAAATTCTCTATTTCTAAATAAAAATCAGATGTGTAAATGAGGTTATTGATGCCTGAAAACAAGAATGTAAGAATAACTTGCTAAAGATAAGAGTTACGAAAAAATGCATAGAATAATAATTGTAGTTAATTAATACTTTAATAAGATTGGGTATATTTAATACGACTTTTTGATACTAATCATAATAATGGAGATATTTTAATTTTAGAATTTCCACCCTCTCTAATAGGCCTGAAGATTATTTCGAATACATTCATCTTCTTCTGGAACACATTGTTCCTAGAGCTTAGTCCGAAAATTCTGAGACACTTTTAGCTATAAATAGTTGTTCTGAACAATCAATAATTAAGCTGAGGATAATTTACAGAGCTAAATCCATTTCAATAATAGTGGGAAATCAGTAAACGTATGGAATTTTCTTATACTAGCGAAAAAAATAAAGTAAATATCTTAAAATAATGTACAATGGAGAATAAAATATAGGCTAAACATTTAGCCAATATTAGTGCACCCAGATTGTCAGATTTCATGCTCGGTATTTAGGTAATGTGTAATACCATAATAAAAATATTAAAATAGCCATCGCATTCTCCCGATACTTTGTTCTAGTAGACAAGAAATGGCCAAACGTTTATGTGACTTCGCAAGAAGGAAGCAGAAGATAAATTATACTAGAGCGCCCGCAATTAGGCCATTTGGTAAAGTTTAACAATGTAAAATAAAAACAAAATTATATAAAAATAACGAAAAACCGAACCAAACAAATAAAAAAAACACGAAAAATAAAAGAAATAAACATTAGATACTTGTAATAAAGACAACAATTTAAAATGGATTAATAAAAAAAACATTATGTGATTCCTATATACTAGAACATTTATATTATTTAAAATTCTTCAAAATTATATTCAATTTCTCACTAAGTCAAAACCAAAAAGGAGAGAAGTTAAATTTAGTAAAACAAATTCAATTTAGCGCATCAAGGTGATTTAGCGCATTGTTGAAATGTAGGTTCCTGTCTGTTTTTATTTGGAGTGTCTAAGTATTCAATGTTCCTACGGTTAGTCAAAATGTGTTTAATGGTTCATGGCATGTCCTGCAAATAGGTCTTTCTGTTATTGTCGTGAGGTATGATTGCGTTAAATGTCAGTGTCATATCCTTAGTCTCGTTAATACAACATAGTCACGTCAGTTGTCACGTCTGCTGGATGGCCACTCGTTTATAAAAGACTATATTTCTCGCACATGATTATCTGCTGTTATTTCCCAAAATTTTTGCCACTCATTTAATGTTATCTGAATTATTAGTAAATATAAGTCTGGTAGGGTCAGTAAGTTAATAGGGAAGCAGAAGAGCAACTATGCAGTGAAATAAGTTGTTGGTTAATTGATGTTGAGGATCTGATGAGACGTCTGTGTGAAATCGTTTTATCAATTACGCAAGTGAAGTAAAAGTTATTCTACCATCTGCCCAAAAATCTTCGATATGCATGGAAACCCCCCCCCCTACAATCCACTTAGTCTGATTTCGACCATTTAGTCTTTCCTTGGTAAATTAATCAAATTTGCAAAACGTCCGTCACGCAGGGGCTGCGTAAACTAAACAGATTTCCCACGTGAAGTTTTAGAATGGAGTAATCTGCATACTGCTAACACTTAACACCACCGTGAGTAAATACAAACGGTAATGAGAAATCGTTATGTTAATTTTAATAAGCTCCCAACGGAAACGGCTTATGAATTGTATACAAATAGGTCTGCCAACCACTGAGAGCTGAACAGATATACATATTCTTCACCGGAAACAAGCTCAAGTACTACAATACTTCTGAATATAACACATTAACTTTATTGCAAACTATTTACTATATCTAGTACTGCAATTTATAATGAATCAGAATTAAATATATTTTAATAACTAAAATGTCAGCAGTCCAAGAAATAAAGTAGGGCGGGGGGGGGGGAGGAGGCATCAACAGAACATATTTGCATATATCTCGCAAAGTAAAAATCTGCTAAAAGGTTAGAAGACAAGAACGGAGAAAGGTTAGGTTACACGAGTGCCGAACAGTTACGGTAACGGCTGAACTAATCCGGAAACCCGACAATAGCCGCACACAAACTTAATAAAAAATGCAAATATCTCGGTTAATACTCAAGATAGAGAATAAATGTATATAGCAATATTTATAGAACATTTAATTTGAAATAAGATTGGTTCTATACAATTTTTCGATCTGACGTACCGTAAAGGAGATATTTTGAATTTTCTAAGATCCCCCTCTCAACCCCCCTCCCACAGGTCCGATTTCAGCCATTAACGAACTTGATCTTTCTTTTTACATAAAACGATCAAATTCCGAGTTTGGTAACAAACAAACAAAAAGAGCGACCGCTAGAGCGCTAACAGACATATATATATATATATATATATATATATATATATATATATATATATATAATTTTGAACGGATCTCATTTTCGTCATCTACTGGGTAAGATCGATGGACATTTGAAGAAAATTGTCGAAAATCGCCTCATGAGAACGACCTCAATAGCTGATTTTTTCTCTTTGCTGATCATTGATCTATTATGGCCAGCCATTAACATAAGCGTTGTTGTTTCAGAGAGTGGGTGCTTCAGCGTGCGAGTGGTCGGCCCCCGCTACGCCAGGCTAGGATCCTCAGTCCTGTTCACCTGCGAGCACGGAGTTCCTCAAGACCAACTCCACAAGGTAGATTGGCTCAAAGGAGGCCTCAAGTTCTTCCAGTACGTCAAAGGGAGGAAGCCACCCTTCAGGAATTACACAATGAACGGAGCCATTATTGATGTGAGTAAATATCTTGTTTTTCTTTTTATGATTTATTTATGAATTTCACAGTCGTTATATTTAATTATAATCACAATTTTTCATACTAACGTTACATGGATCAAACAGAAATAAAACTATCTGCCATGTACAAAGAGCATCTTCGGATACCTGAAAGTAAAAGTTTGTAACGTAAACAAGAAAATCATAAGAGAAGCGGAATAAGTAAATGAGGAAGGATGGACGCTTTTATAAGATTCATTAAAAGCTCGTGAATTTAATTAATAGTTTATTTTTTTTTTCGGGGCTCAGGTTAGCCATGTGAGTTAAAGTGTTGACTTTAATGTCACATGGTAAACCTAGAGTGGCGGCTTCGATTCTTGCCTGGGTAAAGGAAATTATTTAGTGACGAAATTCATTAAATAACATCCTACGTCCCACCCTGGCTAGAAAAAAGCGGTAGCCTTTGGATAACCCGTTCCAATTAGCCTGAGTTGAAAAAAATGGGCGTTAATAAATAATAATAATAGTAATAAATAATTATTTTTCATATAAGAGGTCAACTTCTGGAATCATTCTCTCCCGAGAATCTGTGCAACCTATAGGAACTACTAGTAATTTATTCTCCCCCTTCATAAACTCCAATCCCCACTTTCATTTGAGATTCAATCTTTTGTTCAGTTTCTTAGTATGCAGCATGTATATTAGCAAATAATCATGCGAATTGATTTCATGTCCAAGGAGAATGAATCAAAATACTCCCTTTCGTAGAGCTTAAAATGTAACCTTGTCTGCTATGATATCGATATTGAACATTCTGTTCATAAAAGTCTATGGATCCATCCAGACTGATGTCCAAAATTGTCCGTAAATATATCAGTGGTCGGTCATGTGAGTAGTTATACAGATAAAAGTAGACAGTAAGAACATGGGATTGTGCTCGTTGTTTTAAATCAGAGAAAATGACTAACATGCAAATTCAAACTCAATAAAGCTAAAAAATCTTAAGAATTAAACAAACCTGGCTAACACCAATACTAACAAAAAACTGCTAAAGAAACACTAAAAACTACGGAATTCACAGCTCATTAACAGTACAGTGTAACAAACACTTTAACTATTATTATTACAAAATAAGACATTTAATATAAATGTGGCTTGGACAGTTGGGAATTCTGGAAGGCCCGGTAATGAATAACTAACTCGCAAGAGAAAAAAAAACAAACAGAAATTTCAAAATGGTATTTAATTATTTTAATAACATGCCTGAAACACTAATTAAAAACTCGAAGAGCAAATGGCAACATCATTAGAAACGCATAACTAAATTACAACACTCAACGACATTCATTTTTCACATTAGCATTAACACATCTCGAAATCCGACAACTCGTGCCAATCGGACATCGAACTTAATTAATACATAGAATCAAATTTACAAACAATCCATTGTGCTTAATTAAAAATAACTGCATTACTGAGTCGGATCGCAAAATTCTGTTGATCCAATCTGGTTGATTTTTTTTTTTTTTTTATTGACTACTACTACTGTTCTATGCGTGTTTCTCTAACCCGAATATTAACTGAGTTGACGTATTTGTATTTTCTGGCTTTTGTAAATCCTAAAAGCCATGAAATGAATGAAGAGTTATTATTTATATCAGCAAACATTACCTCCTGGTTATTTGTAAAGCTGAGTTTTTAAACATGAATATATATCCATTTTTGAGGTGCTGGATGGTGAAGGAATTATTATCTCAGGTAAGAAAAAACGCCTCGTTCCTTCACTATTCTTTATTCGTTGTGACAGAGCGCTTTCAGAGCATACGCTCCATCATCAGTGCCCTGCTCTTCACAATGATGCGACAGGAACCAAGGATTCCCTGTGACTCACACAGAAGGGCGTTTTTTCTTACCTGAGATGAATATATATATATATATATATATATATATATATATATATATATATATATATATATATATATACTAGCTCAGATACCCAGCTTCGCTCGGGAATTCATTTGATTCTGAATGGTTATGGTATTTCTTTGGCAATGCTTTACTTTCACAATATTTTGACATTTACCCGTCGCAGTGTTTAGGGTTAATACCCGTCGTTTCTATGGATTTGTTAATAATAAAATTATTTTTTTATTTAAGACTTCACTGTCCTCCATATTGTCATATTTTCCGTTTCCTGTGCATTAAAACTCCAAAACATATGATTAATTGAAGTAGTCATTCAAATCATATTTATGCCTGACGAACATGGATGCATTTCCATCGAAAATTCACAGAACAAAAATTCCCACCGCTGGAGCAAATTGCCGAAATCCTCACAACGACGATACTTCCCAGCGATGCAGCCTCAAAAATAGAATATAGATATCTATATTCTCCTAATTCACTATAAAATTAAAACACAGCCGAAGAAGAAAAACCTTGTGAAAATTAGGCTTAACCAATGTGACAATTTGTCATCAATCTAATAGGTTTTAGATTTTTAGGGTAATCTAAGTGGTTTTAGAACTGAATACCTTTTTTATTGCCTTAAATACGTTCATTGGTCTCAGTAAGGATAAGGTGCAATTATTTGAATTCCTGTATACATAGAGAATTGGCAGTGAGATGAGATCATCTCATCTGTGACCAGTGAGTGGGAAATTTGCTAAGTTTACGCAGCACCTAACGGAAGATTTATACTTCTTTTATATTATTAATTCCATATTACTTATTAAATATCTTTCCCCCGAGGCTTAAACTTTGCACCTCTGACACGGTTCGTCCACAGGACTACCCCCAAAACATAAAAATTATGAGTTACAAAAAAGATTTTTTAGAATGCATCGCTAGATAACTATAGATTGTTACGCTTTAGATACTAAATTAGGCAAGGGTTAAGCCCATGAACGTTTAGTAGTACTATTATGCCAACAAGTAATAAAAATATAAAAACAAATCACTGGGTTCGCTTCATTTGATTACAACGCCATGTTAAGAAATTAAAAATTCTTTATAATTTGCTAAATTAATACGAATTAATTGAACCATTTAATTATTTTTATAAATCAAAATTCTCATTAGGCAACTAAGGCTAATCGGGGTTGTTTTCTACCAGACTACCGCCTTTTTTTAGCAAAGGTGAGGAAGCCATTAAGTAAAATTCCTTTATCAATGCAGAAATTGATCTTCAGTGATTAAAAGTTGTCCAAGAGTATTAAGGATATTACTACAAGTACTACTTTAGCAAAAAGGAAAAGTATATCTGTTTTAGTGCCATGAAATCTATGAGAGATTGAAAAGAGGTATTATCTTACGTATCATTGACAATATAAAAAAATGTTTACTCTATGCTCAATATGTATATAACGTGTGCTCTGAAATTTTCAGTGATGTCTCAAATTGGAAAGTAATGACGAGAAAGGAAAATAACGAATTCAGTAGACAAAACCTCAGTAATTTGTTCAACTTAAGAATTCAAAAACACATTAGACAGTGCTCAAAGTACTTTCTCCAAAGACTTATTACAATATAGATATTAATGGGGAAAAAATAGATTTAAGCTATGAAGTATTTCCTATAAGTACTAGATCGTGCTTCGTAAATTAATAATGATTAAAGAAAAAAAAAGTACAAATGATATAAACCTACCTCACCTCCTAAAAAATATGTAAGGACTGAAAGGTATTAAGGCAGAGTAGAGAAACTATGAAAAAAATAATGGCTCTACCAGGAGACAATAATAGTAAATACTTCCCTGTCAATACCTTTGCTTACGTCTCTGTTACTCCTATGTACATCTATGTCCATCACTGATGGATTCAATCAAAAATTTAATTACGTTTTTAATCAAATTCTAAACACTCCACCTGTTTTTCCTCTCTTATTTTTAATGCTGGAGCCACATTCCGCATCGGGCTTACCTAACTGGAATGTTGTTTTACATTTGGCATTTAGCAATTGGTCTCATACACGCTCACTTATATATTATGGAGCTATAACTCAGTGTTGTTTTGAATAAATAAACATCTTGGAAAAGAATGAAAATCACTCATAAATGAGTTGGAAAAAGGAGTTAAATTTTAAATATCACGCTTGAAATTCTATAAAACGGGCGTATTTATAGAAGTATTAAGAGAAGGTTAATTATTCATTTGTTTTATATTCTCTGAAGTCTATAAATTGCTTCAAATTGCAATCTTGAAATTTGGTTTACTATTGAGGTTGTAATTTAGGAAATCAGCCTACTGAAGTTGTGCTCATGACGCGATGTTCCAAAGTGTTATATATATTAACGTGGTTTCAACTTTTTTTTATGGTTGCCAAACTCGATATTTAAATATTTTTTGTAAAAATAAAGATCAAGTTAAGAAATGTTATAGCTTTGTCCATGATATGTGTGTAAAGTAAAACGAGGTATAAAGTGCGTGAATGTATGGTTTTGTCTTTGTTAACTGTAGGGGAGAGAGTCTCTGACACTTATAGGAGATCAACATCGGTCAAATAATTCAATGTTTAATATTTGAGTCTGGTCGCTGGGACGAGATGCCTTAGTCTCCACTTTCTTAGGTATCTAAGAAGTTTTAGGAGAAACGGTATTTAGCTTAAAAAGGATCTTGCATGATGTAGCACTGGGGTATATGATATATGGCCCATAACCAACTTTTATTTAACTATTTAACGTTCTATATGTGCAACTTAATTGTTGTAATTTAAAATTATTATAAGAAATTAAATGCTTGAAACATGTAACACACAAAGTTAAAAGAACTCTCCCTCAAGTATTCATTTACCTCAAGAACAGAACGTATAATTTGAAGTAAGGAAATGTTAATTTTGGTGTAATAAGTATTTGATAGAATGTAATAAGAAGTAGTTCTTATGTGGAACTACTTAAAATTAGATATATATATTTTTTTTAAATATTAATTTTCACAATTTTCTTTCATTGTCAGATGAAATATGAATTTGATATTCGCCATAACTTTCATCATATTCATTTGACCCATTCCCTAATGTTGCTGCTTGTTGTCGAGGGAGCAGTATGCCAATTGTTTCAGGTGAGAATGTTTTTGTTGATTTATTATTAGGCTTGCTGAATAATATATTAATGACGCCGACATGGCATTTTCAACAAGAAAATTCCAGAACAAAGTTGCCTCTATGTGCTCAAAAATATTTATTCCTTGCTTCCTGAACATGTTCGGAGGTTTCCTCTCCGTAAGAGCGCATGCATTGCGGAAAATACTGCGCAAGGAACATGTTATTTGCAGGGTTCGTCAGGAATAAATTAATATACACATTAACAGTTTGCAGAGTGGAACTGAAAATCTATCTTAATGATATTATCTTCAGAATCACTTAAAAATTGTGAATTAGTTCTCTATTGACTACCGTAATCACTGATGAACGATCAACATATTCAAAAATGATTCCACTTTTTGCTACCTTCACGAATATTATCAAAGGGCATTGATAATCGACTAGTGAAATCATTGCTGTTAAGGATTGCGAATCCATTAAACCAATTCTTATTATTTAGTAAAAATATACTTCTTTGTTTTGTGAGCAGCAATTCACGTGTTCTGCATTTGTGGTTTTAAGTATGAACATTTACTTTTAAGCGTCTTTCTTTCATTGGCTGAATAATTTTCATTAGAAATAAAAAACTTTATTTTTTCCGTTAAATTAAGTTTTACCTTGCAGATGTAATTGAAAATAGCTTCATTTTACGTATCATGTATGTTTCTCCATTGTATAATTATTATTATTATATATTCTGATAAAAATACAAATAGTGTACTAAATACTAATATTATATAGATATCCATACAATATTTATAGCCACTTTCGGTGACTCCTCTTTTTTAATATTATAACTAAATACTCGTTCGTGTCAAACAGAGATAAAGACAGGAAAACGGTCGAATGTATAACGAAACATTTATTATTTAGAAAAGAGATTAAAACATATATAATATAAACTGATATCTCTAAAAATTGGTCATAACCAGTAGTAAAACACCTTGACGAAGTTAAGCCATAATATAAATAAATAATGGGAATTAATGGTAATATAGAAGTGAGCATTACAAGGCACAACTAGAAACTGACAGTGAGCTAATAATGTACCCACCATAACTTGATTTTGCATGTTCTGTACTCCAACCCGTGCCCTCCGGCAGTTCTGGTTCTGTTGTTATTCAGTGCTCCTTATATCTTTTTTTTCCCCACCTCTGCCCCCACTGTACCTTTGGGTTTCGCCGTACCAGCGGTCTCCATTTATTAAGAGATATAAAATTTTGAATAGCTAAATTGGGCCAGGTAACTTAGCCTAGCTCAGAGCACAAATAAACATAAAAGTGCAATATTTGGGAGATTTAGTTTAGGTCCGAAAAGTCCTAGGGGAACCCGCAGCTGCGACTCCGTTGCCTCTATTCAGAGAAGTGGCAGCAAGAGCCTAATTAACTAGCCTACATACTAACCTAAACTCACATAACCATACAATTGACAAATAAATACATTTTTACTTCGTTTTCAACACCTCTTGGGCAAAGGTCCTGAAGGCTGAAAATCTATCTTTACCAACCTATACTTATTCTCAGGAGGTCTGTTGACATATGAGAAAGCACTCATTAGCCGAATACGGTTGGCGTTGAAACGCGGACAATGGAGGATCACGTGATCAGTCGTATCCAACTCGCCACACAAGCTCAATGGGGATTCCTTTCTTTTGAAGAAGGGGAGCTTGTTATTGAAGTCCCAGTGACCACTGACAAGTTAGCTGGTGAAGTAATCTGGGACGTACCACGTCAACTTAGTTCTAGTCCGGGCATCGGGGAAAAATTTGTAGGTCATCCTACCATTGCTGGAGTTGGTCCAGCGGCTCTGCCAACTGTCCCAGATGGTTTCTTCAATATGGCGGAGTGTTTCTCTAAGCTCCTGCTGTCCTATTGTGAAGATAGACTCTCCTATCTTGTAAGGCAATCCCCTGACTGCTGGGTATATAGCAACCCGCTTTGCTACCACCAGGTCTATCGGAAGCTGGCCTGCTCCAAAATCTGACTGCTCCAATATCTGCCAATTCAATTAATATACCATATTAAATAGCGGAAAAAACTATTTTCGGCCAGGTTTGTAAGTCAAATACGCCACCGTGCTATGGCGTGCAGTTCAGGGTTCTATGGCAGCCTGGTGCAGACTGACGAACGATGAGAAAGCATGGAAAGAAACCAGGAAAGGAAGGGACATGAATATTGCTCGCGACTGTATGTCCGGCTTGTTAATGCAATGTGGAAAATGTTCGTTCTATAAAAAGCATCAGCACAAACAAGAAATGTAACCTTAAATATAAAACAACAAGGGAAAAACTATATATTAAGTCATGAACTGCTAATGTTGATTTTTTTTTAAATTTATTAAATAGAATCGAAAAAACGTGATTTTCTTTTTTTTTTTTGCACTCGCTTTATCAAGCTAAGTTCAATTTCAGAAGCTAATTTCTCTTAAGGGGCAGGGACAATCCTCACATTAGCCATTTGTTGCGAAATGAAACGAGTACCTTTCCGATTTTGATCTTAAACTAATTGACTCTTCCATAATCCTAAAAGCCCCCTAACTGTAGTACTACAATAAACACTAACCTTGTTACGCAGCCTTTAGTCAACGAAAAGTTGATAATGATTAAATCATTCTTGTATGCCTAAGCCAATCACCTTAATGACGAGGGGATTATCTCCCTCTTTTGTGCAAAAAACCGCTGTTACTCTCTCAATATCTCTCCCATTAACCGTGACTCCAGGATATTACAGGCCATTGAAAATTAGCTATATCATTATAATTTGAGTCTGTTAATCCTTTTAATATGAAGTTTAATAATGGGGCATATAATATGAAAACCTTCACAGAAAATAATAACAATTAAAAATTCGGATACATTAAGAGACGTCATAATTCTTCATTCAAAATATTTATATATCACGTTCGCCCTTAAAATGTTCCAAAAATAAAATTAAGGTTACAATAGTAATAGTTTAAAAAAAAACATTCGAACAAACGTAAACATTAATTCTTTAAATAAACTGTTTAACTCTATTGAAATCTATTGGTTAATATCAAATTAATCTTCACAGTACGCCTTGCAGCGGCAGCTCCAACTGACATTTGCCTCACTGATGTTGTCACTCCAAATTATAGGCTCCATTTTTTCTGAAATAAGAAGACTAAGTAAATACGACTAGAAATGTCGTCGTGAAGCACATATTATTCTTAGTTTTTCACATGATTTATCTAACATGTCTCTCACATGGTCCTATACTCACGATAAATGAATAAATAGTTTACATGAATCGGTTGAATATCAAGTATTCATAGTATACAGATTGAAGCATCTGCATCAAAGATAGAACTTCTAAGAACTTTTATACCCTTTTCTAAAATATGGCTGCAAGTAAATAAAAATAGGATTTATGCATGTATCTCAAATTAAAAAAAAAAAATAAAACGTGAAAATAATACGTGTTATTTAATCCTGGTATAGGGAGTAAAATCTAAAGTGATGACGTCACATCGAAAATACACCTTATATATCTAACACAGTAAATGTTCAGTGAAAACTATATTTTGAATTTAACCTTGGAATAAATGGGTTCATAATAGCACAGCCTATTGATAATATGTCATGAGTAGGAGTGGAAGTTTACTGAAGCCTGTAAACTAACAAATGCAAATATCTATGTTAATATTCAAGATAGAGAAACAGTGCATATACCAATATTTATAGGACATTACATTTTCAATATGTTTGGTTCTATTTATGCTTTCGATCAGACGTATAATAACGGAATTCGAAATTCGCCCATCTAAATCCCCACTCCAAATGGTTTGAATTCATCCATTAACGAAAGTGATTTCTAGTTCAGTTAATTTCATTTATACATGAAGCGCTTAAATATCGAGTTTGATAAGGATCAAACTAAAATGGCGGTAATGCCCTAGCAGATTTTTTGTGTGATTTATATACACTCATTCACACACACACACACACACACACACACACACACACACACACACACACACACACACACACACACACACACACCAATATTTATGCGCTTCTTGTATACAATAAAATAAAATAAACAAGAAATCAATTAAGTTAGTGGATGAATTCCAACCATTGGGAGTGGGGGGTTAGGGCGTGGTACATCTTTCGCTCCAGTCAGCAAGCCGAAAGAAAAATAAGTGCAGGTTAAATCCCCGCCAAGGGAAAATATTAGTTCTCCCCAGTATTGTTGACAGAGCGCGCTAGTGTCGCGGTGCTTTTGGATCAGTGGGAGTCTAAAGAGTATATACGAATGACAGCCCCTCTGGATGACTATCGATTATGACTCTCTTAGTTCCCGTTCACAGGCTGGCTGACAGCGTGAACAGGCCACAGACTCTTCGGATATAATGGGTATTCGTCAGTCTACTGGAAACACCTCATTTTAAGTCTACCCCTTGGATAACGGGGGTTGTACGTCGAGTTGATCACTCGGTACCTAGACCATGAATCCCACGGATCTCGCTCGCGGCCGGCAAAGGATCTTCTTAAAGGCCTATAATGCCCACCGAATATATGTATATATATATATATATATATATATATAAACAAACAAAATAAGCTGCCCTCTTTCTGAGGGTACCTGTGTGGTCAGCCTCCTAATCTGCCAATTTCTTGGTAATGGTGTTTTGTTTTTAAATTTTGTTTAAATTTTAAATGAAAATTTGGAATAAATTGAATGCGTGAAAGATTAGGGAGGAGAGAGAGAGCAGCTGGTGATTTACGATTCTTATCGATGATTTTAGTATAATGTGGATAACTCCTTTAAATCATCTTTTGTCAGCCCATGCTCTATTAATGTCTTCACCGTTTTTTGATGGAGGACTCCTCTTGAACAGAACAGTAGTCCCATAACCGTCCAGTCTTGTATTTGGTACATTTTTGAAAAATAGGGGCAGCACGGTTCATATATTGATTTTTTTCTCTTGGTCCATCTCGTCTGCTTGATTTTTGTGCCGGACAGTAGGTTCCAGGATGAGGCCTTTTAGGGTGCTTCTTTAAGACGTGAGCAATGCAGTCCGGACCTTATGATGTCGTGAATTGCGCAGTGCTCGCGAAGTAAAGGACATGGGGAAGTGTTTCAATCTCACTGCAATGAACAGTGGGTGTTTCCGTTCCTTCCTGGGACAGAGCGAATATATATATATATATATATATATATATATATATATATATATATATGAATGGACCTCATTTTTATCATCTACCAAATAAGTTAGATTGATATTTTAAAACTTTCTTTGAATATCGTTTATATGTACAACCTAAATAGCATAAAATCTGCTATAAGGGTCAAATAGGAAACTTCAGATATTTTAGCTTTAGTTAATCCTATTGAAGTGAGGTTGGAATCTATTCTTAGAATACAATATGCATTTTAGAATACAATATTATATAAAAGGAAAATTGATAAAAATGAATGTCACCTTCTGACTTTATTTATTTTCTATTAACTCAGTGCCGCTTTCCTCTTAGATCAGAGAAAGAAAATCCTCATTCTCTTCCTTTCCAACGAGTATATAAATTTATAAGTTTTATGAGTGAGGATATAAGTGCTACCACATAAACAAGTGCTTTTATCCAACAGACCTGAAATATAGAGATAAAGGATTTAGAAAGCACTCCAAGGTCTTATTTAATAAACTGTAACTTAAAGTGAAACAGATGCGCTTTCAGTGAGAAAAGAAAAAAAAATTAGAATAAAATGGCTATAATTTAATATTCGGGTTTTAAAATATTTCTGCTTGGTTACACTTTTTCATGAGACAATTTATTCTTGGGCTTTTAAAGGAACCACAACGAAAATGAGTAACAGTAACAGACTTGGGTTTAATATAAAAATTTTAAAATTAACTCTATACAAAGTATATCATACAAATAAATTAAAAAATATTTATAAACATCAAATTAACATTCATTTTTAATACAACGCATAATGAAACTGCGATGTTAAAGAATTTTATTCTATAACATACCTTTCAAAGTTAGGGATATTAAAAACACTTTTATTTGCAACAACAATAACGACTATTAAATTACTGCATCTCCGTATCCAGTAAATTATAATATACGTACAAATATAAATATTCAACGGAATGAATGATCTAGCAGATACTAGGGATAAATGTACTTGATAGATTTTCTGTTAAATAATTTTGTTCCAGAGTATTCAATTTCAATATTCGAAAATGACATTCAAAATGTATATTAAAATTAAGAATTTTTTTTAAAAAAATAGCATGGACCTGCCACTCAGCCTTGGCACTAAGACCAGTGGTCGACTTCACGATTCCTAAACCATAACGATAGTCACACGTTATTATGGAGGCATAATACTTTTACCAATTGCACTACTACCACCCTTTTACTGTAGGCAATGAACATTCTAAACAAAAAGAAGAAAAACTGACTGGAGATAGTGAATACTATCTCGTCATCTTCCGGTTACGAATATAAAAAGATCCCAGTATCTATTTCGAAATAAGTTATACAAAAAAAACAAAAAAACAGCATCACAACTTAAGAAGTTACCGAATATTTTCTAAGTCTCCTGGAGATGAACGCTGGTTACAAATTAAGGTTTCTTGCACTCAGCAATGCAGCCTGGAGAGTTAAATATAATTCCTATTATTCATGTTGAACTGAGTATACGTTGTGAACATATTTTTTTACTGACTCCCCAAACTGTCCTATCCTAAACCTTCACTCCGACAGTGAAGAACATTCCAATACTTCAGGGCTAATGATGCTCAGTTGGGACGAAAATACTCACTACCAAAAACCTTGTTAGGTAAATAAAATGGCAGTTACTAATTGAAAAATTTGTAGGGTTTAAAATTCAAAATTACTAATATAACATAAGTAGGATATTCAATAAACGTGTCATGAAACACTCTGCCATCTTTAATAATAAATGTGCCATATTTAAATTGCAAATTTTATTTGGAATGAGGCATTAATGATGGATGACATGCTAATCACTGTAATATGCTAATGACCATATATTGTTAGTGAATTACAAATTTGTTGCTGCGATCCCAGTAATGTGAAGTAAAATACATTCAAATTTAACGATAATCATGATATTCATTCTTATTCACTATTTAAGGGAAGCTCATGAGAGATCATTATTGTCCATTATAATACTAAATCAACATATAATATTTTTTATTTCATCCAAGATTGATCAGATAACTTTAATAAATTATACTAATTAGATTAAATCACTACATGGGGTGTTCGTTCTCTCTTGGGCTTCGTAAGAGCATTATTTACCCGTACATGAAATTCGATTGACGCCTCATCTATCAACTGGACGAATGACATTATTTCTTTTTGGCAGACGTTGCTTGAGAGAACCTTTCCTTTTGCCGTAACCAACCATTTCCATCATATACCCAACATTTTGAAAAATCTTCTCAAGGTATGGGATACATAGATTTATTCTGGCGTTTTGTACAGCTCTTTTATTTTATTTTAGCAGATTTCCCTTATGGGAAATCAGCTATTGAGGTTGTACTCATGACGTGATTTTCGAAATTTTTCTTCAAATGTCCATCGATCCTACCCAGGAGATGACGAAAATGAGGTCCGTTCAAAACTGTATATATTTATATATAAATATATATATATATATATATATATATATATATATGTCTGTTACCGCTCTAGCGGTCGCAATTTTTGTCTTATCGTTACCCACCTTGATATATAATCGTTTTATACAAAAAGGAGGATCAAGTTCGTTAATGGCTGAAATCGGACCAGGGGGAGGTGGGAGAGGTTTAGAGGGGTAGAATTTCGAAAATTCTTAATATCTCCGTTATTATGCCTCGGATCGGAAAATTGTATAGAATCAATCTTATTGCAAATTTAATGTTCTAAAAATGTTTTTATGTACATTTTGTTCACTATGTTGATTATTTACTGAGATATTTGCATTTTTTAGTTTTCGGGCTTCAGTAAAGTCCCACTCCTACTCATCTTATATTTTCAATATTCTATTATGTTATGAAATTTTTCTTCAAATGTCCATTGATCCCACCTAAGAGTTGACGAAAATGAGGTCCGTTCAAAATTGTATATATATATATATATATATATATATATATTTGGCTGTTGCCGCTCTAGCGGTCGCAATTATTGTTTAATCGTTACAAAACTCAATATTTAGTTGTTTTATGTAAAAACAAACATCAAGCTCCTCGTTAACGCTTGTAATCTGACAAGTGGGAGGGGGGGGGGTTAGAGGGTAGGAATTTTGAAAATTCGAAATATCTCTGTTTCTATAAGTCAGATCGAAAAATTAATAAACAATCTTATTGCAAATTAAATTTACTATAAATATTGTTGTATGTATACATATTTTCCGTATAATGAGTATTAACTGATACATTTACATTTTATAATTTTACGCTTTCAGTAAACTTCCACTCCTACTAGTGTCATATTAATAATAAGCTGTTATATCATGAACCACTTTCTGACAAGGTTAAATACCAAATATTGAAAACAAAGCTTTATTATACGAGATACCAAGAAATATGATCTGTTGACCCCCTCCCCTTCTATTGTTTTTGAATTACTAAAATCTGAGCGATAGAATTAGAAATTTTTCTGATTCATTTCAAATTACTCCATTAGCTATAGTAAATAGTTTTCAAAAAATTAATATGTTATATTCAGATATATTTCATTAATTGTTCATCTTTCCGGGATAGAATAATTCTATCTATTCAGTGCTGCGAAGTTGGCTAAATTGAATTTTCAAGGCCTCCCCTATTTTGTTTACTGTATCTTTGCACGAAACCTTAGATGAGCCACTGGGGTAAGGCGGAAGAGCGTGGGTCGGAGACACTTGTGGATTGCTGTGCTCTAGCCTAGAGCGGGGGTGGGTTGTGCCACCTGATACCCTATTGACCGCCAAACCCCCACTCCCTGTCTCCCCTAACCTTCGTTCATGATTTCTCATTCAACATTTCCCTCCATTCACATCTCTCCCCATCTTCCTTAATGCCCTTCTACCACCAACAATGGGATAATAAATGAACCTCTCTTGGGACCTTAAATATAAATTAATGACTAAAACCTTAAAGGTCAGATTTAAATTATACAATGGTCACAAATATCGCTTAAATATTAACTGTAGATCTACTCAAAATTGTGAGTCCATTATACATTACCAAGATACGCCAAACTATAAATTCATGGGCGCAATTATTTTTAAAAAAATGGAAAAATCGTAGCACAAAATCTGCTGCGTATTTACAATTTTATGTGGCATTTCCATGACTTCAAGATGTAGAAGGAGGGCAAATTTTACGTTTATAATCGCATAAAACGAAAAAACAAATTTATATATATAAAGCGGATAAAGATATGTCATGCTGCTTGTCTAAATAATTTTTTTTTTTTTTTATCATAATCTAAGTTATAAAAAGTCCGTCACGCAGAGGCTGCGTAAACTAAGCAGATTTCCCAAGTGAAGTTTTACAATAGAGAAATTTCACGAAAGCCAAACATTTACTGAAACGGCCGAACTAGCCAGCCGGAAACTCACGACTACAACCGAAGTTAGCCGATCTGATCATGTCCGTTACGCTCCATAAAATGAAAATATCTCGGTTAATATTCAAGATAGAGATTAAATGCATATAGCAATATTAATAGTAAATTTAATTTTCATTGGTTTTAAACAATCTTTCGATCCGACGTATAGTAACGGAGATATTTTGAAATTTCGAAAATCCCCCCTCCCATTGGTCGGGTTTCAGCCATTAACGAACTTGACCTTTATTTTGACATAAAACGATTAAATATCTAGTTTGGTAACGATCAAGCAAAAATATGTATATAAATAATTTTGAAAGGACCTCATTTTCGTCATCTCCTGGATGGGTTGGATCGATGGTCATTTGAAGAAAATATTTGAAAATCGCGCCATGAGCACGACCTCAATAGCTGATTTCCCTTAAGAGAAATCTGCTAAAAAAATGAGGTGAACAAACTAAACGTTACTGTAAAATTCCCCCTTTCCCGTAATTCGCAGTAACATCGGTAACTTCATATATTCAGGAAGTATCCTTCAGCTTCCAAAATGTCGCAAAAGAAGCAATTACATATTTGATAATTTATTTCCTATAATCAGGATGTGATGTAAGCAAATTAAAAAGAAAATACTTTTGACGGAATACACATCCAAGCTTTCAAACAGCATTACTGTGCGTCTGGGTTTTTGATTGACTGGCTGTCTATCAGTCCACAACCAATAACTCCAGTCCAGGAATTTTTGACTGCATTCTCAGCTGCATTTATTGGGTGGCTCATTTGTATTGTTCTTGTTTTTTTTCAATTATAAAACTTTTTTTTATCACCTTAGCTGATAGCAACGGTAAATAGCAAAGGTATTCTTTGATTAATAAATTGAAACATTTTTAGGAGAACAATCACAACCAAGCTAAATGAAAGCAAGTTGCTCCACCTGGTGGACTCTGTAATCATACTAGACGACCTTTCTGTTGATGAAACCTTGCAATTTTCTTTCGAACTCTACACGTTTAAATTTTAGTTTATAGTAAATAGAGTCATTTTTTTTTTACAGACCAAATATTTTTAATGAAGTATCGCGTTTTATAGCATATATCAAAAACCCATATATAGTTCAGTGTATGTAATGCTGAATACTAAAAGTTACAATGTTTCATGAGAAGTAAGAACTCAAAAGCGTTTTCCGTAAAAAGGGCGGAAAATGAAAGTATGTCAACTTTGGTGTCTACCGATGAGTTTCCATTATTTAATTCTTAATTTATGAATGCAATTGACCAAATGTTTTTAATTTCATACATACTTAATCCCTACTAAAAACAAGCACTGTGATGATCAAACACAAGCAAGAACAAATAAATAGTGAAAAATAAGTAATATAGTAGGAAATAATGAAAACCTTGGATCATTGAGAGATACAAAAATTCCGTCAAACCAGTGGCTGGGCAAACTAAGCAGATTCCCCACGTGCTGGTGTAGCACACTTGGTACAGCATACAGTGTTCCTGAAGGCAAAAAAGTCCGTCACGCAGGGGCTGCGTAAACTAAGCAGATTTCCCACGTGAAGTTTTACAATAGAGAAATCTGCCTAATAACAGCTGTAGTAGTAAGTAACCTCTAAACCTATTCACGAGAGACTAATAGTTACAGAAACGGCCGCCAGAGCTCTCGGCGGAAATGCCGAACATAGCCGACCACACGCAGAATACAAATGCAAATATCTCGGTTAATATTCAAGATACAGAATAAATGTATAGAACAATATTTATAGTAAATTACATTTACAATAAGGTTTATTCTATACAATTTTTCGATCCGACGCATAATAACGGAGATATTTTGACTTTTCGAAAATATTCCCCTCTAAACCCCCCCTCCCACTTGTTCGATTTCAGCCATTAACGAACTTGATGTTCCTTTTTACATAAAACGATTAAATTCCGAGTTTGGTAACGATCAAACAAAAATTGCGACCTCTAGAGCGGTAACAGACAAATATATATATATATATATATATATATATATATATATATATATATATATATATATATATATATATATGAACGGACTTCATTTTCGTCATCTACTAGGTAGGATCGATGGACATTTGATGAAAAATGTTGAAAATTCCGTCATGAGTACGACCTCAATAGCTGTTTTCCCTCAAGGGACATCTGCTAAAACAACAAAGTACAAATAACTCCCTTAATACTTACATTTACAAAAAAAACATGGAACAAAAATTGTAATACATCAATATTTTAACAAAATTGGTTCTATTAGCAGATTTCCCTTCAGGGAAATCAGCTATTGAGGTTGTACTCATGACGGAATTTTCGACATTTTTCTTCAAATGTCCATCGATCCTACTTAGTAGATGACGAAAATGAGGTCCGTTCAAAACTGTATATATATATATCTATATATATATATATATATATATATATATATATATATTTATATATATATATATATATATATATTTGTCTGTTACCGCTCTAGCGGTCGCAATTTTTGTTTGATCGTTACGAAACTCGAAATGTAGTCGTTTTATGTAAAAATAAAGACCAAGTTCGTTAACGGCTGAAATCGGACCAGTTGGAGGGGGGGTTTAGAGGGGAGGATTTTCGAACAATCGAAATATCTCCGTTACTATACGTCGGATCGAAAAATTGTATAGAATTAATCTTATTGCAAATTACATTTACTATAAATATTGTTCTATACATATTTTCCGTATAATGAGTATTAACCGAGATATTTGTATTTTTTGTAATGAGTTCCGCTTTCAGTAAACCCCTACTCCTACTAGGGACATATTAATAATAAGCTGATATCTAATGAACCACCTCATTATCAGGTTAAATACAAAATATTATTTTCAACAAAGCTTTATTTTACGAGGTACAAACAAATACGTTCTGTTGAACCCCCCCCCCTTTTTTTCTTGGACTACAAAAATCTGAGTGATTGAGATAGAAATTATTTTGATTCATTTCAAATTACTCCACTAACTATAATAAATAGTTTCCAATAAAATTAATATTTTATATTCTGATATATTTCTTTAATTGTTTGTTTTTCCGGTCTATCTATCGATACTGCACTACAAGGTTGGTTAACCTGTTTGTTTACAATCCAGCCGTATTACGTTGTAGGTTACGTTCTATTATTAATTATAGTACTAGATATAATAAATAGTTATATGAATAAAATTTATAACTTATATTCAAATATATTTCCGTAATTGCTTTTATTTCCGGTAAAAGCTGGCTAACCTCATTGTTTAGAACTCAGACTGTTTGCTATCAGGAAGGTTCTTTCCATTTGACTTGCCCTTTATTTGTTTACTTAATATTCACAGCAGTATTAAGTCTTACTGGATATAATGGATATTCTGTGGTACTATTTAGTGTTGGTGTAATAAGTGTTCAGAGCGCTGCTATCATTAACGGTAAGTCCATCTTTTGTGTTCTTGTTGTTTTTTGAGATTGAATTGTTTTTAATTTAATCTCGGAGCCTAACGGACAAGAGTTACTTTCCCGCCAAAAGCTAGTTCGGCCGTTTCTTTGACTGGCTCGGCTCTCGTGAACTTTCTCTATTGTAAAACTTCATGTGGGAAATCTGCTTAGTTTACGCAGTCCCTGCGTGACGGACTTTTGGTTCTATAACATTTTACGATCCGACTCATAATAATAATAATTTTCAAATCCCCTTCTCTAAACCGCGACCATTCCAGGTCCGATTTCCGTTAATAACTATTATAACCTACAGTACTATCTCAACAACTGATTTGCAAATATTGGCAGATTCTCCTTATGGGAAATCAGCTAAAATTAAATAAATCCGTCAGGTAAAATGAAAATATATATATTTTACATGCATCGATGATATCAAATTGAAACTTCGATTTAGTCACAGACTCATTCAAACAGGAAAAATAGAAAGAACTCATCAAATGTAGGTCGGCAGTATAGACCCACACATTAGGATTGGTTGTTACGAATTAACTTGCCCCAATATAGATTAGAAGTTATTGCAAGACAGAGGTTATGATAATCCGAAATGTCTACCGCACCGAGGCAACCCTGACTCTCAAAGCCCACTAAATAGATCCCACAGGCTTGTTCAAACCCACTAATTGGCAGCACTGTCCGCTCTTTCGAAACCACTGTACTCCAAGGTCGTTGCAGAGATAATTTGCCATAAAAGAAACTTTACTGAAAACTGGGAATAAAATCTAAATCCATCCTTCCTTTGAAATAGCTGATATATGTATATTGTTTATATATATATATATATATATATATATATATATATATACACGCACACACACCTTTTTTTTCGTTGGTCGTCTCCAAACTCAATCTTTGTGTAACTCCGGTTTTCATGTAAAATTATGATGGAATTAGTAAATGCGCGAAATAGATCTGGGAGTTGTTTTAAGATTATGAAACAAGTTACTTCAAAAGTCTCCCTTTTTACGGACCGGATTGAAGCGTCCCTTGCTGAAAATGTAATATTTTATACTTTTTATTCTAAATTATTTTCTCTGGGGATTTTTTATAACTTGAAAATAACCAAGTTAAATGTTTTCTTTTAGTTTTCAGTCTAAACCCCATCCCTACTCACCTCTTATTAACCATAACCCAATGTTTAATGAAATGTCTTATTCCAAGCATAACGAGCATTTACTATGTATGATATACGTTGAATAAACATTCTATGCACTATGAGACCTTAATTTCTTATTTGGTACACCGCACTCTATATGTAACCAGTTCACAAAAATATTAATGATCAGAGTTATAGCAACGTCAGAGCCACTCTATAGTTTATTGGCTTTGGTTGTAAAGATTAAGTTCAGTATTGGCTGAAATTTTCACAAATAATGGGTGGGTTTGAAGAAAGAGTAACGTAAAAACCAATAGCCTCATCATAACACGTGGGGATAGATAAATTTTTCAGGATAAAACTAACACTGCCAGTGATGTTCTACGGGTTTCTCTAGCTAGAATATTTATAGTTTTTTTTTATTTGTTATTTTAGCAGATTTCCCTTAAGGGAAATCTGCTATTGAGGTCGCACTCATGACGGAATTTTCGAAATTTTTCTTCAAATGTCCATCGATCCTACCTAGTAGATGATGAAAATGAGGTCCGTTTAAAACTGTATATATATATATATATATATATATATATATATATATATATATATATATATATATATATTTGTCTGTTACCGCTCTATTTTTGTTTGATCGTTACCAAACTCGATATTTGATCGTTTTATGTAAAAAGAAAGATCAAGTTCGTTAACGGCTGAAATCGGACCAGTGGGAGGGGGGGGGGGTTTAGGGGAGAGAATTTTCGAAAATTCGAAATATTTCCGTGACTATACGTCGCATCGAAAAATTGTATAAAATCAGTCTTATTGCAAATTAAATTTACTATAAATATTGTCATATACATTTATTAACCGAGATATTTGCATTTTTATTAAATCTGGGCGGATAACGGATGAGAGTGAGTTTCCCGCCAAAAGCTAAGTCGGCCGTTTCCTTAACTGTTCGGCTTCACGTGGGAAATCTGCTAAGTTTACGCAGCCCCTGCGTGACGAACATTCTATTTTAATCTTCAGTTAACCACCAGCTCCACTGTGTCACAAACCATCTCATCTAATTATGGGAAAAATATGAGCGTGTCATTCCAGCTCTTGAGGAATTTTCTTAGTTTAGGCCCCACGGATTTTCATATTGTCATATTTATTTGATTAATATTTTGACCAGAGCTTTGTTTCCGGACCACCACTTTGATTTTGAAAAATAACCCCTAGCATCCCGCTGTAACATTTTCCATATCTCTCAAAGTACAGCTTTCCAAGAATGATTGATCGAAACCAGTGGCGGCTCGCGTATAGGCACTGTGGAACTGCAGCACCTCCAATTTCCACTTGATATTATCTATAACATTTAATATAATGATGCTTTTTTCTTTAATTCTTTCGTTATACTTGTATAATATATAAACCTTAAGCTTAATGCAGTAACCATCCCCCAGTTTATGAAAAAAGATACAAAAATCTTTGTATGGAACTGTGTGCTTCACAGTTCCAGCGGCGAGGTGTTTGACTGTTGTACGCATGCGCACAGAGGAAGCTCCAGAAGGGAGAGAGAGTACTGTCGTTCCCGCTGTGCCGACCCTGGCGTGCTGCATTTTCTGGAGCTGTAGCCACTGATCGAAACATTGTTTCCACATTAAGCGGTGACTGGACTACTTTCACCGGTGGAAATAATTTGATTTTTTTTGGCCTGGTTTATCTGTAGAAACGCTTTAATTGACTAAAGCATGGTGTTTCGTTCATATATGGTCTTCTGAAATATTTACAAAACACTCGCACAAACTTTCAAGTCATTTCTTCTTATCATAAATGCATGCTTTAAAAAAGTAGAAAACAATTACAAAAATGTATACACAAAACAAACGTTTTTGCTTTAGGAGCCCGGAAGACATTTTGTTATGAATGCACTAGGAAGAGCATGGAGGCTCCCACCAATAATCATATATGTATGAATAATCGGCGATTATATGGACAATATGTAGGTGATTGCCCTGCATTCATGAATAGCGAATACATATCGATTCAGCCTGTCTGATATACATACTCCTGGTTCAACCTTCCTAGAATTTTAAAGGTCATGTTGCCTACACATATTTTTTCTAACTCTTATCCGTGGGTGTTTGGCTAAACGTAATCAACAATATTCATAATAGTGATTACTACAAGAAACTAAGCAGCCGCGGTTTCTGAGAAATTACTAAAAATGTTTTCTTTATAAATTAACTACTAGAGCTTCAGCACGAAAGGTATTTAAAACTCGCTGTAAGAATCCATATAAATAAAAATCTAACGTTTGTCTGATTTTCTATTTAAACTCCACGGGGATCAAGTTATTACAGATTTCAGAACATTCTAAAAACAATTGTGTGTTGTTTGTTACTCAAAAAAGGCTGGATGAATCAACTATCTCAAGCTAGAACATAGGCTATATGAGAATTCCAACTAGAAGGTGGGAGATTCGATTTGAAAACTCATTTTCGTTAATATTCGTTTAATCGAAAAAATATAGACAGCATTATTTAGAGTTTAGAATTAAGATTTTGGTCCTGAAACGTTATTCACTTTTATGAATTACAATGTTTTGACATTCGTGGTCTATGGAAATGCCTAAATAAAAGTAAAAAATGTTTTGCATATGAGTTAAGTGAATGGTATTGTTAACATGCGCTATTTTATGATTTGGTTTCACCCCCAGATGTGGGGGTTTACTTCGACGTCAATATCTTTCTTAATATTGGTTTTATCAGAAAGACGTAAAGATCACATTGTGTTTAAAATGTATTTTTCAGACCAAATACGTTGCTAGAATATATGAATTTCGAAATTCTAATTTCCAGCTTCTACTCACAAAAGGAAATTCATTAGTTTTCCATAGGAACGCCTCAAGTAGTATATATATATATATATGTATTTATGTGTGTGTGTGTGCGTGCGTGCGCGCGTGTGTGTGTGTGTGTGTGTGTGTGTGGGGGGGGTAGCTATTTACAATCTTTTTAAAGTAAAATAATAGATAAAGCCACTTTATTCTATAACATAATATCTACAGTCATAGTGATACCTCCGTAACCTTTTCTCCAGTGGAACAATAGAAGATGAAAGCCAAATATTGTATGTATGTAATGTTTTAGTGTGCAGTTATATTTTATTGAAAATATGTCTGCTGGAGATATTTCATTATTGCGTCTACATATGGGCTGGTGTCGAGTAGTCCTGAAAGGTTAGCATATATATTCATTTAGGGAATGCCACCATCCACTTTATTATGGCTTGCTACTATTCGTAGGAACTTTATATTTCAACCTTTCTACGACGAGTACCACAACCAGCTAATAACTTCCAACTTCATTTCATACTGGGTTATCCCTGAACAGAATTTTATCATATCATTTCGTTGAATGCTAGGAAACAAGATTTTTTTGATCTCATATCACGATAAGATTGCCAACATTCGTCCAATAGCCTATTCTATGCCTCACGAGTAAAACACTTAGCACGGCGATTTCACGGAATCAAAGGGATTGGTAAACCAAATATTCATATTTCGAAGTGAAACCATTATGAATTCAATTCGTCCAAGTGCTACATTTTATATAATAATAAAATAATATGTATAATATAGTATTAAATATGAACGGCTGTACAGTTCTTGTACATGTTAGAGGACTTTTATTTTACGTGATGAAAACCACGGGGTGATTTCTTCAATAAGTAATCCAATTTCTATATTTAAATGGGAAACCACTTCTATTTATCATAGTAATAGAATGATTGTATTTATAATTCTAATAGTTAATAAAAAAACTAGTATATGATTAAATTAAAACGTGTGAATAATTGTTAACAATGAAAAATTACAATAAAAAGGACAGAAACACAAATGTGCATTATGCTTATGTATGTGAAAACCACAAGTACCTTCTACACTGTGCAAAAAGTAAATAAATAGTAATAATGTAGAAAGGAAGTAAAATCAATCATGATCAATAAAATTCTTGTCCTCTACAACTACATTAATATACAAAGTACACTTTCAGAGGCCTAGCTCCATCATCAGTGCCTGCTGCATACAGTTGGCAGCCTGAACCAAAGGAGCCGAAGAGAGTTGCCCCCCCCCCTGAAAGTGCTTTCTGAATATTAAGACATTTATTAATCCCGATTAATTGTTTCATCTACTGTCCAGTAGCCCAGGAGAAATAAAATCAATACATATCATCAAGTTCTGGTGTACATAAATAAACATATACACGCGCGGTCAAAGCAAACACGCACCCATGTAATTCTTAATGAATTAGTGATGAAGTATATTTTGAAGAGAAACTTAACACCTGTAAGACATCGATTTTTTTTCAGATATTCATGTTATCAGCATTCTGAGAGACTTCCCCAACCAGTTATGTTTTAGTTACAGTTATGGCAGTTTCCTAAACAAGTAATAGTGTGCACTGGCATGTCCAGTCAGATTAAAGTCTGAATATGTCAATAAGCAATGTTCTTTATCTATTACAGTTTAAATTAATTCAAATTTTATGTTTTATTCCAATTATGGTGTTCTTATACAGTATGTATGTCGGTTTGCGGTGTAGATGTCAGCATAAAAAAAAAAAAAACCTCTGTATATTACCTCTGTATATATATATATATATATATATATATATATATATATATTCGCAAAAACTTGTTATCAGCAAATCCTGCTGTCAACATCAGACATTGTTGAATGAATAAACAACAATAGATGATGGCAAGAAAGTCAGCTGAAAATATGTTTGGGAGGAAATAAATACAGATATTTGTGGCAGGCAATTTTTTTTAAATTTCAGTTATGCTTTATTTAAAGAACTCTTCATTAACATTGTATATTATTTGACGTAAACTCTTTTCTGAGTTATGGACATTATACTACAATGAAGTACGGAGTGTTTCATTAAGTTATGTATATCATGAGGAGGCAATTATTCAATATCTATCTGATCGTCTTGTATGTTAAATTCTCCTTTACATATGACCATCATCGTCCAAGAATATAAGGGGTTTCATATTCAACTAGTATTCAATTTGATAGAATTTTAAATAAATCATGATTTAAATAATGCCAAATTTCTTTTTTTATAATTTTACTAGTGGACCCAACAGACGTTGTCCTGCGTGATATGTCAAGCGAATAGGATATTAAATTTAATAACATTATTTTTAAAACAAAAGTTACTTTTAATAACAAAAAAAAAACTTTTGTTACGTTCACGTTTGCCTAAAAACAAATAGAAAATGAAATATCGCGAATTTTTTAGTAAGGCCTCCCTTATAATCCCCACTCCCGTTTGAACCTAACAAATTTAATATAGCTTATAATCATGGAAGAATTAATGCTAATTGACGTATAAGTTCGGTTCAATCGTTAGTTCCCAATAAAATTGTTGGTTCACACTTTTAACTTTTTAGTGTATATCTCGTTAATACTTTGTTATACGACAAAAGATACTCTAAATAACAAAATAAACAACTTTTATCCTGTGCATATTTGCCGAATAACCAACAGGAATCGAAATATCGCTATTTTTAATTTTAGGCTCCCCTTACGACCCCCACTCCTGCTCCATCTGCCAGGCTGATTTGTGACGCTAAACCATCCAGGGCGTCACCCAAACGCGTTCAAAAAATTCATTCATATCGGTCCAGCCGTTTAGGAGGAGTTCAGTGACATACACACGAACAGTAGAATCATATACATAAAGATTTTTAATAGCTATAGTCTAGAAAATCTCAAAATTACATTAGTGTGTTATCAGTCTTGCCTCTATTGAAGTGTATTTGTAGAACCAACATGGGATTATTGCAACCCACTTTCTTTGTAAACATATTTTGTAAGGCCTGGAACGTCTCCTTGGAGTTGAGAAACAAATAGACCGAAATGTGTTGCACATAGTTATTGTAACAATTATGTATTTAGATATTATAGTGACACTCGCCCTCCAAACTAAAATGATTTTGGGAACAGAGATGGGAAGTATAGTCAAATGTTTTGATATTGTAGTGGCTCGAGCGGTTTCTGGTTTAATTCTAATAGAGTTGGATCCAGGAGATAGGGTTGCATGCAAGCTCTACCTCACTCAATACATACAATCCCTCTCTATACTACAAGCTGTACATCATGTTCACTCTCGCCAACATACTCCAGTAATAACAAGGACTTTACCGAAGGTTAAGTTGTTATTTATAATACCAACCTAAGTATGGAAACAACTAATATTATTCAGAGGAGTTATTTTTTTTATGATTATTAAGAAATTTATATATTTTACAATAGCTGTGTTCAGAAATCTGATCCTTTGAAATTGGACTTTGGTCAGTCTCAGCGAGGAAATTGATTTGCACTTTGAACAAAGAAGTAAGCTATATTTTACTGCAATGTCAATAATACAAAATGCAATAGGAAAGCTGACCACAAAAACAACCTCCAAAGACCAGAGACATACCTTGGCCTTCAATGGGTTGTTATATTATTAGAGCCAAAGACTATTTTTTTTTTTTTGGAAATGAAGATGAAAATTAACCTGCTTTTGAAAGCGCTGCAGGAAGAAGCAACATAGAATTATCACACTTCCCTTAAGTGTTTAGCGCTATTTCTAAAACAATTCTCCAAATGTCAATCGATCAAACTAGGAGACAACTAAAACTATATACATTTGTTTGTTAAAGCATTAGCGGGTTCAATTGTGGGTTTGACCGTTACCATACTCGATATTTAAAGGACTCAAATTCGTTGGAGGCTGAAATAGGATAAGAAGGGGGAGGTTAGAGGAAGGATTTCAAAAAGTCTCTTCTTCTATCATTTAATTTTCTATAAGGGCTCCTCAATGCATTGTTTTGGGTAGTGAATATTAACGAAGATATTTGCATGTTTTAATGTTCAGCCTTCAGTGGACCTCCACCTCTACTCATCGGATTTATGGTGATGGGATTATATGGTGAAATGAGGTCAGTAGTGTGTTTCATCCTAGGCCTGGGGAAATCTGCTTAGTTTATGAAATCCTTTCCACATAATTGCTCTCCTAATCTATCCGTAGCAAGTATTTGAAAAGATAAAAACTGGGAAATATGAAGCTTCCAGTGCAGCAGGGCATTCTTATTTCCGTTTCAACTAGCTGGATACACCCATTAAGCGATTATCTGAACATTTCTTCAAATTCCTCTATTCCACCTACCCCTGATGTGATTGATAAAAATGAAGGCCGTTCAAAATTATATATATATATATATATATATATATATATATATATATATATATATATATGAAAAAAGTTACTTGAGTATTTACAAAAAGAAAAAAAAAATCAATTGCAATCCTAATACACCATAATTACACTACTTAAAGTCAATGACTTCACATTGGGGTACCCTAACCCCTTGAATGTGGTCCATAACTGGGTCAAATAGAGCACTATGCCCAGTAAGCCTCAGTGCTATCAAGGAATTTAAATACAAGATAATTTACAGAAATATAGGGGTCCATAGGTATAGACGTAAGGGGAAGAAGGGTTTTGTCAACTCCCCCCCCCTGAAAATTCTATGTAAAACTGATAAAGAGAAAATCAATAGCAAATAATCTATGTTCAAATGTATAATACTAATAATTTTTTTTCTTTCAAAAGAGACTTTTGAATAACTGTTATACATAATACTAATTTAACTACGTTTTTTTAGCAGATTTCCCTCAAGGGAAATCAGCTATTGAGGTAATACTCATGATGCGAGTTTCGAAAAATTTCTTCAAATGTCCATCGATCCTACCCAGGAGATAAGGATATATATATATATTTGTCTGTTAACGCTCTAGCGGTCGCAATTTTTGTTTGATCGTTACCAAACTCGGAATTTAATCGTTTTATGTAAAAAGAAAGATCAAGTTCGTTAATTGCTGAAATCCGACTTGTGGGAGTGGGGGTTTAGAGGGAGTATTTTTGAAAATTCAAAATATCTCCGTTATTATGCGTCAAATCGAAAAATTGTATAGAATAAATCATATTGCAAATTAAATTTACTATAAATATTGTCCAATCTTGAGTATTAACCGAGATATTTGCATTTGTATTCTGCGTGTGGTCGGCAGGAGTCGGCTATGTTCGGACTTTCCACCGAGAGCTCTGGCGGCCGTTTACGTAACTATTCGTCCCTCGTGAATAGGTTTAGAGGTTTCTAACTACTACAGTTGTTATTAGGCAGATTTCTCTATAGTAAAACTTCACGTGGGAAATCTGCTTAATTTACGCAGCCCCTGCGTGACGGACTTTTTATGCCAATGCAGAGGTTAAAGACAATTAAATAGGGTTTAAAATAGGACTGCATGCGTTCTAGCAGAAATTGGCTCTGTTCATGTTCTAGCTTATAACCTTCTGATCAATAATGTCCTCTTGGAAAATAAGTTGAAGTAAATAGTAGTACTGCTGAAGATGATGTCTGTGAACAAAGAACTGTATCAAACGGGTAATACCAAAAAAAAGGGTAAAAGACAACTTCAAATAGAAGTACAGACAGGACTGATGTTGAAGAAGCAGTGGGGTGAATTTGCACTATCATTGAACAAGTATTCACTGAGAGACATCAACTTGGATACAATCGTACGAACGACCAAGCCGAACAATGTACTGGATATTTCATACATAGAAACATAACAAAATAACATCAAACGATGTAAAAACTAAAACGCCGTGAAGCACATGACAAACAAGAGGAAAACCCAGAACCCTCAAAATAAAGCATGTGTTTGTCATTGGTTAAAGTCAGTTCTTTTAAAATTTAGGAAATTAATTAGTTAATAGGGCTACTACGTCTGGTTCAAGCGAATCCCAATTAACAGAATATTGCAATTAAAGTATCAAAAGCTCATGTTAAAGTCAGTTATATTAGGAAAGTGGCAACAACATTACAATATTACTAATAAAGGACGACATTTAAAACAATCCCTATTTTCCCTAATGAACAAATAACTATTTTAACGACAAACACAAAGTGACATACGTTTACACGACAAAATAACAGGACATGGTTCAATAAATTCCATCGATTCAATTTAATAGTTAACAACACTAAGCTATGTGCCTGAATGACTCCACAAAAATGTCAAACTGTTATCATAGGAGTGCAACTAATGAAACTACAAGAATAATAAAGAACTCGAAAAGGAGGAAAAGTAAACTCTCTCTTCATTAAGATATACTATTTAAAATGTATTTAATCTATATATATATAAAATTGTAACCTCTGTCTGTACATTGATTTTTTTCTCGAAATTTCACGATAACTTTTCGTTTCACATGTCATAGACACCATAACTGCATTTTGTTTCTTTCGTGTCTGTTTGTTTGTTTTTTTGTTTGTTTGTTACCTTTTCACGCATAAACGGCTGAACCGAATTTTATGAAACTTGGCATGTATATTACTACTAACCCAACTTAGACTTTAGGCTGTATTAATTTTCTCTGATACGAACAGGAGTGGGGGTTACGAGGGAGGCCTGAAATTAAAAATAGCGATATTTCGTTTCCTATTGGGTTTTCGGCAAATATGCACATAACAAAAGTTGTTTATTTTGAGTAACTTTTGTTATATACACTTTTTTTGTATACCGAATTATAAACGAGATAT
Source organism: Riptortus pedestris (assembly GCA_019009955.1). NCBI lineage: Eukaryota > Metazoa > Arthropoda > Insecta > Hemiptera > Alydidae > Riptortus > Riptortus pedestris. The sequence goes on along the minus strand of CM032228.1, from coordinate 215,021,422 downwards.
ACGCTAAAACCTACAGTGGAAGTGAAAAATTTTATTTGGGACAAAAGACCCAACCGAAATAAATAAAACTCGGTATGTGTATTAGCACTAACGCTTTCATTATAATATGCCATACTAAGATTTAAAATAGCGATATTTCGTTTTCTATTCGTTTTTCGGCAAATAAGAACATGACAAAAGTTGTTTATTTTGTTATTTAGAGTAAATTTTGTGATATTCATTTTTGTCTTTTAACTATGTATAAACGAGGTATATACTATAAGCTAAAGCGGGAGTCATCTATTTTATTGGGCGCTAACGATTGAACCGAACTTAACATAACTCAGTATGTCAATTAGCATTAATTCTTCCATGATTATAAGCTATATTAAAATGTTTAGGTTAGAAAGGGATTGGGGATTATAAGGGAGGCCTGAAATTAAAATTCGCGATATTGTGATTCCCATTGTTTTTTCAGCGATATTTTATAAAAATATAAAAATACCATCATAAGTCAGTCAACTATGATTTCCCGGGCATCGTCGGTTATATTAGCTAGATTGTATACAGAAAATACGTACATTATAGATGATATTTAATAATAATAAATGCTATCCATGAGTATGATTTGAATTATTCATGGTGTGTCAAACAGTTGACGGGGGGACCGTCGCCCAACGGTCCCTTACGGGGAAAAATGAGCCCAGACGGGAAGAGCAGTTGTACACGTCGAAGCATTGCCAAAAACATAATAGAATATTTCCGTCTCAAATGATTTCACGAGCGAAGCCGGGTACCTTGGCTAGTTTACTATAAATTATTTACTAAGAACAGTGATTATCTATTGCATGTATATCATTTATTAAATAACTCTTGAAATTAATACTTGGTATTTAAGCTTGGAATAAGTTGTTTCATAATATAATCGGTTATTGTTAAAATGCGATGACAAAAAGTGCGCGTTTACTGAAGGCTGGAAACAAAAAGGTCCTTCTCAGGAGCTGCGTAAACTAAGCAGATTTCCTTCTAATTTTTCAATACATAAATCTACATACTGGTAACAATACCACCGTAATATTAAGTGAATAAATACAAACTGGAATGAGAAATCAATCTCGTCTGAATTCAACTTATTGAAAACTATTTACTATATCTAGTACTGTAAATTAATAATGAATTAGAATAATTTTTATCTCCATCACTCAAATTTTAGTAGTCCTAGAACTTAAGACGGGGGGGGGGGGCAGCAGAACATATTTGCATATATCTCGTATAATAAAGGTCTCTTCAAAACAATATTTGGTATTTAAGCTTGGAATACAGCGATTTATTATATAACGGAGTATTGTTGATGTGACATAAGTAGGAGTAGGGGTCTGCTGAAATCCGAAAAAATAAAACTGCAAATATCTCAATTAATATTGATGTTAGAGAATAAATTTATATAACAATATTTAAAGTACATTTAATTTGCATTATGATTGGTTCTATATCTTTGTATATATCTTTATGATCTTTATATCTTTCTTATACATACATCCACTACGACAAAAATATGTAAGCCCAATGCAATTCTGTGTAATAATATAAACTACACCCAAAGCAATATATGTACATGCAATACATGTAATAATATATGTACACCCAATGCAATTCTATGTAATAATATAAACTACACCCAAAGCAATATACGTACATGCAATACATGTAATATGTATGTACACCCAATGCAATCCTATGTAATAATATATGTACACCCAAGGCAATTCTATGTAATAATATAAACTACTCCTAAAGCAATATATTACATGCAATACATGTAATAATATATGTACACCCAATGCAATCCTATGCAATAATATAAACTACACCCAAAGCGATATATGTACATGCAATACATGTAATAATATATGTACACCCAATGCAATCCTATGCAATAATATAAACTACACCCAAAGCGATATATGTACATGCAATACATGTAATAATATATGTACACCCAATGCAATTCTATGTACGTTGTTTCAAACTTCGTCGCTGGGAACTTATTACTGGTGTTATTTCCGGCGTATCTCCAGCGGTGTCTGTTATGTGGTGGTCCACGATATTTCGCCGAAATTCCATCCGGCTTCTTCTGGCGGTCATATTTTTGTTGTGCTTCTGGCAGCTCTTAATGACGAGTCTGCCGAATCGTGGTCCTTATATATGTTATCCCCACAGGTGGTGGGGGGAACCTTCAACCATTGGTTGGATTTGTTCGCCACGGTGTTGCGGGTCTTCAGTAATCCAAGTGGTCAAAGAGCATTTGGCCCCCGCATGAAATGCCATGAGTGGCGACGGCCGATGTTTGTTTTCGACTACAAATATGGCAGGACCAAAACATCGGTCGTCGCCACTCATGGCATTTCATGCGGGGGCCAAATGCTCTTTGACCAAGTCAAAGTATTGTCCAGAGAAGAGCACAGGACAAGGAGACTGGTGCGGGAAGCGGTAGAGATCTTTAAACGGCCGCGGAACTTCAATAAAGATGATGGATTTCTCCTGCCCGAAGTCTGGAGACCTCTCCTGACCCCGAGAAGGCGCACTGAAGACCCGCAACACCGTGGCGAACAAATCCAACCAATGGTTGAAGGTTCCCCCCACCACCTGTGGGGATAACATATATAAGGACCACGATTCGGCAGACTCGTCATTAAGAGCTGCCAGAAGCACAACAAAAATATGACCGCCAGAAGAAGCCGGATGGAATTTCAGCGAAATATCGTGGACCACCACATAACAGACACCGCTGGAGATACGCCGGAAATAACACCAGTAATTCTATGTAATGAAATAAACTACGTTTTTTCATACCACTGTTAGCCGAAAAATTAATAGGGAACAAAATTTGGCAATTTATTATTTCAAATATCTTCAGCGACTTGACTCCTCTTAGGCTCTAAGGCATTTTAGGCCATCGTCTAAGTTGCATTACAGGTAATACTAAACCATAGTTCATCTTAATCGTTTATGCGTGAAAAAATAAATATGTAATGCCACAAAATTGGTTGAATTCATTATAATTTCACTTATAACGAAAAAGTAACGCGAAATGCTCACACTAAGAAACCTATAAACTGGCACAGGTTACAATATATGCATACTCTTCAATGCATACAACGAAGGGGATTTGGATTGAAGAGATTGGATTTCGGGATCACTATCCTCAGTACGGTGTGGGTAAAAATAGGTGTAGAATCGATCCTTCCCCGGCAGTTCACTGTGATGATTACAGTTCATGAATTCACTACAGATGTGCGCTAATGTAGTAATATGGTTTAAATGAATAATTGAAGGCTTAATTATTTAATTTATATAGTTATTAAACCATGTATTTTTAATATTTATATATTATTATTATTATATAATGACGCCCACTAATTTCTACTATGACTAATTTGAACTGGTTATATACTGGTTACCACCCTTTTATTAATTAATATTTATATATAAATAGTGAAACATGACACCACTGAGAATATTTCTTTTAATTTTTGTTTTCAATGTGCAGCCCTATGTAAATGTTAATAATATTTTAAATCAGAAGTAGTGGCCCCTTAGTTGTTGCTCCCATAAATAATAAAAATTATGTTACAAAATTACTAAAAATAAAAATGGAGAAGCCAACTGAAATAAATGAATTATCGAGGAGTGTAATAGAGAGGCCATCACTGTAAAGTAAGCAGATTTCCCACGTGCTGTTTTGACACACTATTGATCTCTCCCCCCCCCCCATATATTTTCTAATTCTAAATAAAATTCTGATAAGTAGAGGTGGGAGTTTACTGAAGACCAAAAACTATATTGAAGAGAAAGAAAAATATTTAAACCAAATTCATGCAGGATAAAGGTTTAGATTAACACTTCTCTAGTGGTCGCAATTTTTATTAAATTGTTTCCAAACTGGATATTTTACCGTTGTATATAAAACATAAGACGAAATTCAATTGCTGATATCGAAAACTCATAACACCAGCAATAATACAAATTGTTTAGAATCAATTTTATAATAACTTTCGTTTTATACATCTTGTATAATTACTTAATTTTCTTTAGTTTTGAGCCGTCACCCATTTCCCCATATCTCATATTAGTAATAAGCTGATATATCATGGAATGTCTTATTTCAAGCTCTAATATCTGCTATTGTTTGCAATGTACTTTAACTGCATGAGATATACGAAAAAAAGTTCCGTACATTGTTTAAGGTTTTACGTTCTAGACTACAAGCTTTTTATTTTATCAAAACCATACTTAAAATTTAACCGAGTCTTGCAAAATTAAAGACTATATTCGGTAATGGAAAATGCCGGCCCAGAAAAGTGGTCACAGAGAGGACTTGAATTGAAAATTCAAAATAACAGTTATTATGGGTCAGTTCGAAAAATATAAATCCAATCTTGTTGCAAATTTAATTTTATTCAACTCCATTTTAATTCATTTTTTTCTTTAACCCGAATATTAACGGGGTTGTGTGTATGTTTTTGGCTTCAGACTTCAGTCATCCACTTCTACTCATGGCCAGCTTAGATGTTAAATCCTCTTTACAAAGGCATCTTGCTACGGAAGAAATAGGGAATAGATGGCGAAATAAGATTATCAGGTGTCATTTTTCAGAACTTGGGAAACCTGCACAGTTTACATTTCAACTTCGTTACATTTTTTTTTGTTCTACTCCTTGCATTTCTTACTCTCCTACTTGTTTATTACTTTTACGTCTCAATTTAAATGACCAGTATCACCAAAGTTGTGCTCTTGAAATAAAATAATCTAATATACTAATGGAAATACAACAATAATATCCTATTGTTTTATTAAGTTCTGATCAATGCTGCACATAGCTTACCTCAAATGAACAATCAATCGTATTACTATTATAAAAATTATTTATAACGATTATTCTTACTTTATTTCTAAATCAAGGAAGCGATAATCTCCTCCTGAATATCAATCGACTAGTTCCTGAGACAAAGAACTTCCTAAGGAAGGAAAAAATGCAAGTATCTTCAGTTGTCCACGTTCATCCTTCCCTCTCTATCTGCTCATATCGTGGCATCATATTCACACTCTCCTTTATTTCGACTGCTTCCTTTGAGACAACTTATTTCAGGCTGTACTTAGTTGAAGCGGTTAGAAGTTGAGTTGATCGCTTGCTCTGTAATCTCTAAACCTCATTGGTGGCATAAGATCTCTAAAATTTTATAACGCAAATGAAATGCATATATATATTTCTCACATATTTCCAACAAATGCTTCCTTCTTTTTTTTATTAGCGTATTTTTTTTTTATTTGTCTTTTGCTTCTTCTGTTTGAACATTTCAATTACCAGCTATCCTTTTTCCTTTCGTCTCATTGCTCAGATCTTGTATTCATTTTTTTAACGTCTCTTTAAAATATATAAATAATAGCAGTATAACTATTTATACAGGTTAATGTTATTTCAAGAGACTTCTCAAACTGCTAAAAGGGCTTGTCAAAAAGTTACTTTGAATAGTTGTAAGAACGGGTCCCTAATAGTATGTGAAGAAGTTTAAACACTTAGTCTCACTCCAGGGTTAGAAGGGTATGGAAATTCGAGCCACTTCTTCTGCTGCATTTGGCTGGAAAACTCATTTGAATTGCTAGTTGGATAAGTGTTTTACATCTCCAGGGCCACCTGTTTGAATCTAGATGTTTTAATTATCATAGAAACAGTCGAGGATGGGATTTCCAAATCTAAACCACACTCCATTTCATATTTACAATTTAATATGAAAAACGTACTCTAGAAAATGAATTGAGCTCTAGATTAAAACCAGATGTATACATATTCATAAAATTGTCTCCGTTATTTTCATTAATAGAACCAGCTTTTTGGTTGAACTATTTAAACGTTTAGTTAAACTATTTACTATAACATTGTAGTTGATTTCTTAATCTTATGGATTAACTGAAAAATTAATTTAGTTAATGGCTAGAGAAAGCTGAAGGAAAGAGTAACGAAAGTAATTACTGAGTAAGTAACATGGTCTAGATGAAGACGAACTGCTCCCAAGGGAAGAAGATGCGCACCTCGAATCTCTCAATCAGCCCATTTTATAAGTAGACCTTTCTTTTCCATTAATAATAATTAGCGAGAAAAGTACTCACCAGGTGTTATTTACTATCAGATCGACGTATCAAGATTATTTCCAACAAAAAAAAACTATATAATTGGTAACACTGATCGACAAACAGTGCTTAAAATGCTTTTTGGCAAACTGCAGATTGCAAGTAGATGTGCTGCGGTTATTGGTCAACAATTCATTTTACAAAATTATAAAGAGTTTTGCTTACGTTTCAAAAATATATTTAATCTTTCTAGCTCAGACCCCGAACAATTCATTAATGGGTCATTCCATGTGGAATCAACCACAAAAAAATTATTTTCACACTCATCCTTTCAGATTTTGTTGAAACTTATTTTAGGTGTTCTATTCATTCTCATGAGAAATCATACCAAATTTTTTGACATATCTTTAACGGTTTGGGTTTTATGGCTTCATAAAGATTTGAACTTTTCGCGTTTTTTATCGATTTCGAACGGTGGAATTAATTTGATGTCAATTCAAAAATAATTTCTAACGTTGTTATTCACGAACCAATTTTGATAAATTTGTTTGAGTTTATTCATAAATATATTTAAAAACAATAAAAAAATAAACACAGGTGCCAAGAAAGTATTTGTGACCATAAAAAAATTACAAAGTGTCAATTTGAGTTTTTCTGAAAGCAAATACATAGTTTCACGTTAAATTGAATATCTCCAAAAGGGAAAAGAATAATCATGGAAATCTTTTTTAGTTTTGTCTCTAAGACATGTGTTCTACCACCTAAAGCAATAAAATGAATGGTTATTTGATTCCTTCATTGTTTATTCCAAGTTTAAAAATAAATATTTATAAAAATTTAGAAATTTATACGAATTAAAATAAAGTGTTAAATAAAGGTAACTAAAAAGATAGTTACATTACATACGTTTTTTTTAAAAAATAATATTACATATATGTGTTTCAAAACAATACAACAAATTATCAATCTTAAATAAAAACGGTTGTAAAAACAATTTTGACATGATAAAAACAGTCCAATTTAAAATCCACTTTATATTTTAAATAGAGATCTTATACGAATTCGATAATTAATGGAACATGAGGTTTTACAAGTCAGAATATACTCCACGCCTAAAATTAATTTTTGTCAATCTCCAGAGACCGTAAGATGTCTTCAAATGAAAATTAGATCCTTTCAAAACATTATTGTGTGTAAAATATGAAATTATATATATATATATATATATATATATAAAATTGTAACCTCTGTCTGTACATTGATTTTTTTCGCGAAATATCACGATAACTTTTCGTTTCACATGTCATAGACACCATAACTGCATTTTGTTTCTTTGGTGTCTGTTTGTTTGTTTGTTACCTTTTCACGCATAAACGGCTGAACCGAATTTTATGAAACTTGGTATGTATATTACTACTAGCCCAACTTAGACTTTAGGCTATATTAATATTCTCTAAGACAAACAGGAGTGGGGGTTATAAGGGGAGGCCTGAAATTAAAAATAGCGATCTTTCGTTTCCTATTGCTTTTTCAGCAAATATGCACATAACAAAAGTTGTTTATTTTGTAATTTAGAGTATCTTTTGTTATATGCAATTTTGACGTATACGGAAGTATAAACGCGTTATACGCTAAAAACTATAGCGGGAGTCCACAATTTTATTTGGCACAAAAGACTCAACCGAACTAAACCAAACTGGGATGTGAATTAGCACTAACGTCTTCCTTATAATAAGCCATTCTAACATTTCTAAGGACGGGCAGGAGTGGGGGTTATAAGGGAGGCCTGAAATTAAAAATAGTGATATTTCGTCTCCTATTGGGGTTTCGGCAAATATGCACATAACAAAGTGGTTTATTTTATTATTTAGTTAAATTTGCTCAACAATTCTTTGGAACTACAAGGTACCTCACCGGGAAAAACTAATTCAAATGTATGTTCATATTTTGTGCTTAATAATTCAAATCTATGCATAATGCACAGGAAACGGGAAATATGACAATATGTAGAACAGTGAAGTCTAACATAAAAAAATAATTTTATTATTAACAAATCCACAGAAACGACGGGTATTTAAACTAAACACTGGGACGGGTAAATGTCAAAATATTGTGCAAAGTAAAGCCTTGCCAAAAAAAATACCATCACCATTAAGCCTCATATGAATTCCCGAGCGAAGCCGGGTATCTGAGCTAGTATATATATATATATATATATATATATATATATATATATATATATATATATATATATTAGCTAAGATACCCGGCTTCGCCCGGGAATTCATTTGAGACTGAACGATGTGGTATTTTTTTTGGTAAGCCGTTAGTTTGCACAGTATTTTGACTTTTCCCCGTACCAGTGTTTAGGGTAAACTTTGAGTAAATTTCTCTTAATAAAATAAACAACTTTAGATATGTGCATATTTGCCGAAACCCCAATAGGAAACGAAATATCACTATTTTTAATTTCAAGCCTCCCTTGTAACTCCCTAGAAATCTTTGTATGGATTATTATAAAGAGGCGTTAGTGCTAATACACATACCCAGTGTTTTATTTAGTTTGGTTGAGTCTTTTGTGCCAAATAAAATTGTTGACTCCCGCTATAATATTGAGTGTATAACGCCTTTATTTTTCGGTATACGACGATAGTCTATATAACAAAAGTTTTTCTAAATAACAAAATAAACAACTTTAGTTATGTGCATATTTGCTGAAACCCCCATAAGGAAAAAAAATATCACTATTTTTAATTTCAGTCCTCCCTTATAACCCCCACTCCTGCCCATTTCTAGAAATGTTAGTATGACTTATAATACATTATATTATATCTATATATATATAAAATTGTAACCTCTGTCTGTACATTGATTTTTTTCGCGAAATTTCACCATAACTTTTCGTTTCACATGTCATAGACACCATAACTGCATTTTGTTTCTTTGGTGTCTGTTTGTTTGTTTGTTTATTTGTTTGTTTGTTACCTTTTCACACATAAACGGCTGAACCGAATTTTATGAAACTTGGTATGTATATTACTACTAACCCAACTTAGACTTTAGGCTATGTTAATATTCTCTGAGACGAGCAGGATTGGGGGTTATAAGGGAGGCTTCAAATTAAAAATAGCGATATTTCGTTTTCTATTGGGTTTTCGGTAAACATGCACATGGCAAATGTTGTTTATTTTGTCATTTGGAGTAACTTTTATTATGTACACTTTTGTCGTATACCTAAGTATAAATGAGTTATACGTTAAAAACTACTGCGAATGTCAACAATTTTATTTGGCACAAAAAACTCAAACGAACTAAACCAAACTCGGTATGTGTATTAGCATTAATGCCTTCCTTATTATAAGTCATACTAACATTTCTAGAAATGGGCAGGAGTGGGGGTTATAAGGGAGGACTGAAATTAAAAATAGTGATATTTTTTTTCCTTATGGGGGTTTCAGCAAATATGCACATAACTAAAGTTGTTTATTTTGTTATTTAGAAAAACTTTTGTTATATAGACTATCGTCGTATAACGAAAAATAAAGGCGTTATACACTCAATATTATAGCAGGAGTCAACAATTTTATTTGGCACAAAAGACTCAACCAAACTAAATAAAACACTGGGTATGTGTATTAGCACTAACGCCTCTTTATAATAATCCATACAAAGATTTCTAGGGAGTTACAAGGGAGGCTTGAAATTAAAAATAGTGATATTTCGTTTCCTATTGGGGTTTCGGCAAATATGCACATATCTAAAGTTGTTTATTTTATTAAGAGAAATATACTCAACAATTCGTTCCAATATGAACTACCAGGTACCTCACCTGGAAAAATTAATTCAAATGTATGTTAATATTTTGTCCTTAATAATTCAAATCTATACATAATGTACAGGAAACGGGAAATATGACAATATGAACGACAGTGAAGTCTTACATAATAAAATTAATTTCATTATTAACAAATCCACAGAAACGACGGGTATTAAACCTAAACACTGGGACGGGTAAATGTCAAAATATTGAGCAAAGTAATGCCTTGCCAAAAAAAGAAACCATCACCATTCAGCCTTAAATGAATTGCCGAGTGAAGCCGGGTATCTGAGCTAGTATATATATATATATATATATATATATATACACATATATTGTATTCATCGACTTGCTTGATAATTGATCAAAATGAAGTCGATCTAATGTAATTTGATGCTAATTGGTTATTTTAGAACCCTGCATTAGCTGGAAAATGTAGAAAGTTTAGAACCCTGCAGCTTACCCAGGAACACCTTACTTTAATACTCTAGTAGGAGGGAGAAAGGCATCGAGTAAATGTTATAATTATTTTTTATAACACTATGCATTTATAACCACTCACAATATTTTTAAGGTCTTTCAGTAATTTCCATTGCCATCTTTGGAACATGAGCGTAGTGCCTGGCCATGTTACGGGATAAACATGCCAATAAATACAGGACCGAGGTATAACCATAAAAAATTGTTTATGATAAGCGTGAGTAAATATTTCATTTCTTAAGGAAAGCAAGGGTTTACTACAAAACTGTTTCATACAACTCCTTTAAAGTTTATTAACTTATAAACTATTACATATGTTAATAACTTCAATTTAGTTGGTATAAAAGGTTGTGTTCCATGTCTTAAATATGGTATTTCTCTAAGTAGTATGTCCATGTCTAATGGTTTACGGCCCTTAGGAGAAAGGTGAATAGAATTCATGATTTGGTTAAATGCCACGTTGCACAGAACATTGTTTCCAACTATGTCCATAACAATGTGTTTCAGGAATCCATTTATAATTAAAACGAGCATCAGGAACTCTGAAACCCTAATCAACTCCACCCAACTCCAGATTCGTTATCAAGTTACTATAGTAGTAATTGCTTGGAATTTATTATCTCTATACCCATAATAACCGGTAATGCAAAATGTTAATTAGAATAGCTTACCTTTAGCTTTAGCTAATACTCTCTGGGCTCGTCATTTTAATATATGAATGACATAGGCTCTGCAGTCCATGCTGGCCGCTGCCACCGGCCATCGAAGCAGTAATATCCCAGAAATTAGCTTCCTCAAGTCTTCCTTCTTGTCAACCAGGTTCCTGTTGATTAGGCAAATCAATTTGACGTTTCATGGATTAAAACAAATTTCTCGTCTCCAGAAAAGGGTGGGGTTCCGGTGATCTTACTGAGAGCCCATATTTCATAGCTGCCAATCGGAAAATTATTTTGTAAATTGGCATCTTAAGTGTTCTGGAGATGATTTAATGTATACATGAATCATATATGTAAAATATTCAATTTTTTCTTTTTAAGAATCAGTAGGCCAGTGGCCTTAGAGTACAGTTTAGCAGGTTTCCTTTGAGAGAAATCAGCTAATAAGGTAGTACTCATGACGAGATTTTCGAAAAACTTCATCAAATTCCCATCGATCCTACTCACGGAGACGACACAAATGAGGTCCGTTCAAACTAGCTATATATACTTGTCTGTTTGCACTCTAGCGGTCGCAATTTTTGTTTGATCGTTACCAAAACTCTATATTTAAACGTTCCACACAAAACTAAAGATCAGGTTCGTTAAGAGCTAGTGTCCCACAGACTGGGACATTCAGGATCAAAACTATCATTGATCCTCAGGAAGAAACACGCTATTTTATACACAATTGCTAACGCTTCGTGGATCATCTAGTCTTTCACAGCGATTTTATTTTTCTACATACAATTCCGTTAGCTTGGTCTTTTTCTGATTCTTTATCATTTCATGAGTTAAACATTTTTCTTAAGATACTTCTCTCTTAGAACAGTACAATTTTTCTTTTTTTCTCCAAGAACCCAAGTTTTTAGCAAATTTCCCTTCAGGAAAATCACTCATGACACAATTTTCGATAATCCTCCAATGTCTAACGATCCTACCAAAGAGATTACAAAAATGAGGTACGTTGAAAACTATATATATATATATATATATATACACACACACATAATACCCTCCGAATTTAAATAGTAAATTAGAGAAACCTTAAAGTTCTATTTATATAGATAAGAGAAAAAGTATGTATGCATAGTTTCATACTCTCAGGCCAATAATAATATATCTATTTTGTTAATATCTTGTTAATGTGTAATTGGTTTATTTAAAATGGATAATTACCTAACTCATTCACAAAGAGTCATACCTTTAAAAGACTCCTCAAAAAACACTACTCATCGATTGAATACAATTTTTTGGGAACTTCATTACCTGATAAGGACATTTTTACCAAGTTCAGATCAATGTGGGGGGAAAAATAATCGAAGTACACTGCAAAAACATCCGGACAAAGAGCTGAATGCTCTGAAAGAAGCCTTACGTAATGAAAGGGCAAAGGAACTCTTTGATGTTCTTATGAATAGAATCCTTTACGAATGACATGCTCAAAATAGTCTCGCGAGACACAAAATGCTCTTGAATAAATTTTGTTACAAAGATATTCGTTTTTGTTATAAATAAAAGTGTACATTTTTGATGTCATTCATAAAAGTTTAAATAAGATTATACTTTCTTTAGAAATAAAAAATAAAGTTTTATATTTCTCACAGAACATTATATTTCAGTGATAATAATACGGAAGGACTCTTTTCTCCAACAATTTAATAAAGAATGGTGATTCGTGGGAGCTTGCAATTTCCAAGGAAGTAATGGATGTGCGTCAAACTCTGAAAATGAAACCACAAAATATGCATGATAGTACCTACTGAATCACTACAAACTTCGACTTTACATGAACTGTAGTATACCTATAATAGTATAGCAATGTACACGGTATTCCGAACTACATACAACTTCAAACCAAAGCTAAGGGCATTTTTCGTATTTTACAAGTACATGTATTCCAAAATTCTTAACAATAATTCAGGAGTGATCTGCACAAATGTAGTCAAAAATCGGTCCTAGGTAACTAGATTCATGCACAATAAGCCTATAACCTATTTAATACTTATTACTACTTATTACTATTCCTTTTCTTTGTATCCGAAATTCCAATTTCCATTCCCCGTTGTTTTATTATGAAATAGACAAATTATATTTAATTATATTATTTAAATTCTGAGGCTCAGGTTAGCCATGTGAGTTAAAGCGTTGATCTTAGTGTCACATGGTAAACCTAGAGTGGCGAGTTCGATTCTCGCATGGGCAATAGGAATTTATTTAGTGACGGAATTCATAAAATAAAATCCTTAGTCTCACCATGGCTAGAAAAGGGTAGTGATCTGTAGACAACCCGTCCCGATCAGCCTTAGTTGCAGAGAGTGGACGTTAATAAATAATTTAAATTTATATTATTTAAGTGTTTAATTATAAACCGTAATTACATACTCAACATTATACACCTATTAATCTAAACACTGATTAATGACATTATATAAGGCCAATAGTATATAACTTTCTTCTACATTATGAACTCATATATTTCATTTACTTTTTTTTTAATTTATTTATTAAGGAGCATTTCTTGCTAGGCGATTCATATATTTCATTAGCCACATATTTTTATTTTTTTATTATTTGACGATTTTATATATATATATATATATATATATATATATATATATATATATATATATAAAACAAGATAATGGAAGCTACAGTGTTTCCACTATCAAGATGTGTCACAACTACCGCTGAAACATAAAATTTATTGTTCCAACCGAATGCGAGCGAAAAGTAACTTGAAGTATTCCGACAAGCTTGAAACTTGGAAAAAGGAAAATCATTGAAATACAAACGAAAGAGGCAGAACAGAAATGCTGCATATTTGATGAAGCCATTCTGAGTTAGGAGAAGTCTGGCACGAATACTCTCTTGGGATGTCTCCTCGCTCAAACTTATAAAGACACTAAGTAACTGTGATAAGTCTGGAAGAGGATAGCTGCAAGAGTAGGATCTCTCTCTCTCTCTCTCTCTCTCTCTCTCTCTCTCTCTCTCTCTCTCTCTCTCTCTCTCTCTCTCTCTCTCTCTCACTCACACACACACACACACACACACACACACACACACACACACTCTAAATCTTTCTCTCTATTATATGTACTCTAAAGACAGCAGCCTGACACGCGCAAAACAAGGAAACATTGACAAAATAATCCAAACCCCAGATTTTAAAATTAACATTAACACATTAGCTGTAAATAAATCATACAAAACTGTATTGGATGACTCAATCCCACTTCATTCCACATGGAGCAATTAATTATTTTTACCCGCAGTTCCTTTGATTGAAATACTCGATCATTCGCACATATCTTCACCTATTATGTCATTCAGCTGTTATGAATAAATTTAACGATATAGATTCTGAAAATTTTCATTCTTAACACTTCTAACAAATAATAGCTCCATTCTTAACACTTCTTACTAATAATAGTTCCATTCATAACACTTCTTACAAATAATAGCTCCATTCTTAACACTTCTAACAAATAATAGCTCCATTCTTAACACCTCTGACAAATCATAGCTCCATTCTTAACACTTCTGACAAATAATAGCTCCATTCTTAACACTTCTTACTAATAATAGTTCCATTCATAACACTTCTGACAAATAGTAGCTCCATTCATAACACTTCTTACAAATAATAGCTCCATTCTTAACACCTCTGACAAATCATAGCTCCATTCTTAACACTTCTGACAAATAATAGCTCCATTCTTAACACTTCTTACAAATAATAGTTCCATTCATAACACTTCTGACAAATAATAGCTCCATTCATAACACTTCTTACAAATAATAGCTCCATTCTTAACACCTCTGACAAATCATAGCTCCATTCTTAACACTTCTGAAGAATTATAGCTCCATTCTTAACACTTCTGACGAATAATAGCTCCATTCATAACACTTCTTACATATAATAGCTCCATTCTTAACACCTCTGACATACTAGCCCTATTCTTAAGACTTCCAACAAGTAGATTACTTTTGTTCTACCATTACTGAATTTCACAGGGTCCAATTATGGTACCGGATGAAAGTGTTATAAATTGACACATTTCACAAATCGTCCAATACGATCGTTGCAATGGTGTTGAACGTTCAATAAAAAAAAATTAAAGCTGTGTTTTAGATGGCTTCACTTTTAGTCATTTATTGTACATTTTGTCATTTTTAATTTCTACTGGTAATGAGGGTGATGAATCAGGTTATTCAGAATACAGTTTTGGGACTCCTCAACATTTATTCTCAATAAATAATAAATTCTGTGTTGCCACGAAACTGTGTTCTGAATAACCTGTACATTTCGTACTCACATTGCATTATATTATCCATTATATTCTGGTGGCCGGATCGGGCATATTACTGATTTTTTTTTTAATCTTTACAAGATTCTATTCACTTGTTTGTTATTATTTGGCTGCATATCCAACTCAGTTTATAAGTATAATGTTTATAGTCGAATTCATTTGATAGTATCTTAGCAACTGTACTTCAGAGGGGGTAACGAGTGTGTTTGAGAGCCTTAGCGGTATTTATGTACAGTCCATGGCTCTGTTACTCGTATAGTGTACCATATAACCATTCGTTGCAGGCACAGTATAAACATCGATATGAGTCAAACAAATGGACTATAAAAATGACACACAATGGTTGCCAAGACAAGAACGTAAACCCATTGATGATCAATAGTTAAAACAGATCCTGGAGATAATTATTGATTATTTCATTGCGTATGTCTTTCTCCTTGGAATATTGAAACCTAAAATACGACTAATATTTACAATATGTTGGCCAGTTGGAAAATAAAACAACGTTAGGGTTACACAAATAACTCAATGTGCAAAATCTATCTACTGAAACGGAATACGTCTCCTAAGATGGAATTTTAAATGAATAGATAGCAATGATAGAAATTAAGATCTATAAAAAATCACATGATTATAGGAAAACATGTCAAGGGAAATAGCTACCGATGTGGAGCTCAGGACCAAAAATTTCTTTCGAATGTCGTATGTATGATGCTGGCTAGGAGATTATTTTCATTAGGTGATATAGAAATACTTGTCTCCCAATACTATAGCAGAATTTGCGTTTGAACGTTACGGAACAAGATATCTGAACATTTCCACAAATTGAACAAGTTTGTTACTGGCTCTAATCGAGCCTGGATGACAGAAGGTTCAGAGATGAATTAGAATATAAAATATCCCCGATACGATTAGTTGGATTGAAAATCTGTCAGTCTGTTTCTAATTTTATCTAATTCAGTTCTCTTCCAAACAGATACATATTTCATGTAAATGTACGAACAATTTTATTTCAATTTATTTTTGTTTGTTTATTTTTGTATCTTGATAAATCACCATTGTACCGAAAACTTAAGTAAATTAAATAAAATATAAAAGACTGCCAAAAAGCATATTCCTAGGAACTTGAGGCCATTTTTTTTTACTTCTCATCTTCGGCCAATTATCACTATTATGCTTAACTGTCTACCGTTTTGTAAATTTCCACCCATAAATTCCTGAAGGATTTTCTTTTAGGATGAGATGGCATATAATTACCGATTCTCACTTTCAACTAAGGTAATATTTGTGTCATTTTGGATTGCGTTTGTGAGTGTCTAAGAGTGTTTGGCGGTTTGTGTGAGCGCAAGCGCTCGCTCGCGCGGTGTAATCAACATATACATCGGCCAACTGTTTCCTAATGAAGTATTGATTATAAATATGGAAATTAATTCAATATCAGATTTAGATTACAACACCGCGACGTCGCAAATTTGCATCCATTTACATGTTTTCTATTTTACGGAGACTGTTGACAGTATGTAAATCATAGAATACAGTTTCAAAAATAGCGCCAGATAATATCCATTTTATATGCAACACACACTGAATAAACCATGTTCATTTACCTCAATATATTGTATAAATTGGTAACCAACTCTTAATATCATTAAGAATATTTCTTTCAAAACTGTCTAAATACTCTAAAGCTTTTGACAAAAATTCATTTGTTCATAGGTGCTCAGATTAGCCATGTGAGTTAAAGATTTGGCTTTAATCTGGCATGGTAAACCTTGAGTGGCGAATTTGATTCCCGCTTGGGCAATATTAATTTATTTAGTGAAAGACTCACTAAATAAAATCCTTAGTCCTGCTCTGGCTAGAAAAGGGTGGTAACCTGTAGATATCCCGTCCCAATTAGCTTTAGTTTCAATAAGTGGACGTAAATAAATAATTTAATTAATTTGTTCATTAATGATGATAAAATAAAGTTCTTTCAAAGATCAATAAAAAATTTAGAGATGAGATGAAAAACCAATAAGACAGTTGAGGATCATAGTGTCGCACTCCTTGCCTGTAGATTGCGATATACACCCGAAGAGATAGAAACAAAAATCCTGTAGGTTTGAGGTTGAAAGCCACACATTACAAGTTCCAAATCTTTTTAGACCATTATCTGTGCTGTTTCTAGCAAAAAATAATGGGAAAAGTAAAATAAAATTACATTGGAAGCCGTTGTTCTGTTAATTTAGTATAGCTAAAGTTCTGTGAATGTTTGTGATGCCGCTTTCCCAGGTATTGATTTGATTTTAAGCCAAATGATTTTCAACAGCCTAATTGTTGTTGTTATCTATTAAAGTTAATTTTATACCTAACGAACAAGACGTTATGTATAAAGCTGAAACAATCAGGAATGGAAACTTGACAGCGCTTTACCAGATCTGATAACTGTAAATCTGTTAATTGGCTGAAATTAAACAGATAAAATAATTTCATGAAGTATTTATGATAGTCATTGTACATTACCATATATTAATTTGTCCTTAAAAGTTATTTGTTTGAAGGCTTTTTCATATTTTTTTTCGGCAGGTTTAGCTGACCCTGTAATCTTCAGCCGCAAATGTCAGCATTCTACATCTCTGCCTATCCTACACCTATACCTGCCTTACACCTTTTTGCACTTACACTTCGTGATGACCATGCCCATGTGGAAAACAAGAGCGAAAACCCTCTCTTTCCTCTTGCTACGACAAAAATAAAAGGCAAATGGCACCTAAGGAAGAAAATATCCTTAAATATTGCCTCACGCTACTCGGTTGCCAGTATATTTTTGAGCCATTTTCACATGAGACTCCGAGGGAAATTTAGTATACTTATGAAATGGAGTGTTAAGATATTTAAAAAGGGCGAGATTAGAATTTAATAAGCATCGATTATCATGAGCAGGGCTTCAGATTGGGAAGTATCGATGCGTCGAATTTTTAATGTTTCCCACACTTCTATTTCACGTGTTCATATTGGTTTCAGTAGTATCTCATATACAGTGCAATGAGATCTTCAATTAAGATATCCATTTAGCTGTACAACACATCTGCCAAGTAACTGATTATGGATGTCCTGTGGCCCAAGACTAGGTATAAATTACATCGGGAGGTAAAGTAAACGGTTGAAAACTTCAATAAGAACCAGAGTTTTATGAATGCCTTAACCTTGCACTAATAACATGCACATAGCTCGAGTTTGCTGCTGCTGGGAACCCATCCCTCAGCGGTCTTCAATCCCAAAAGAGAGAACATAACATATTAATTTTATTGAAAACTAGTTACTATAGCTAGTGCTGTAATTTGTAATGAATCAGAATAATTTTATTCTCAATTACTTAAATTTAGTAATCCACGAACAAAAGAAGGGGGGGGGGGTCAACAAAACGAATTTGCATATATCTCACAAAGTAAAAGTTCAATGAAAACAATATTGAGTATTTAACCTTTTAATTAAGGGGTTTATGATACAACTGCTTATTATTAATATAAGATTAGTAGGAGTGGGGGTTTGCTGAAAGAGGAAAACTATAAAATTCAAATATCTCGTTTAATAATCATGGAACAGAAAAAATGTATAGAACGTCGTTTATAGATAATTCAATTTTCAATAAAATTGGATCTGTACTATTTTTCGATCCGAAGTATAGTAACGGAGATATTTGGAAATTCTCCCTTTAAACCACACCTCCTACCTGTTCAATTAAAGCTATTAAGGAACCTGATCTTTCTTTTTACGTGAAACGAATAAATAAGGAGTTTGGTAACGATCAAACATAAATTGCGACCGCTAGAGCGTTAACAGACAAATATTTAATTTTGAAAGCACCTCATTAGCAGATTTCCCTTAAGGGTAATCAGCTATTGATGAGGTTGTACTCATGACGGAATTTTCGACATTTTTCTTCAAATGTTCAACGATCCAACCTAGTAGATGACGAAAATGAGGTCCGTTCAAAACTGTATATCTATCTATCTATCTATCTATCTATATATATATATATATATATATATATATATATATATATATATATATATATATATATAT
This sequence comes from Riptortus pedestris, assembly GCA_019009955.1. Classification (NCBI taxonomy): domain Eukaryota; kingdom Metazoa; phylum Arthropoda; class Insecta; order Hemiptera; family Alydidae; genus Riptortus; species Riptortus pedestris. Next base: position 215,001,938 of record CM032228.1, on the reverse strand, counting down.
ATATATATATATAAACTTGTAACCTCTGTCTGTACATTGATTTTTTTCGCGAAATTTCACAATAACTTTTCGTTTCACATGTCACACACACCATAACTGCATTTTCTTTCTTTCGAGTCTGTTTGTTTGTTTGTTTGTTACCTTTTCACGCATAAACGGCTGAACCGAATTTTATGAAACTTGGTATGTATATTACTACTAACCCAACTTAGACTTGAGGATATGTTAATATTCTCTGAGACGAACAAGATTGGGGGTTATAAGGGAGGGCTGAAATTAAAAATAGCAATATTTCGTTTCCTAATGCATTTTCGGCAATTATGCACATAACAAAAGTTGTTTATTTTGTTATTTGGAGTAACTTTTGTTATATACACTTTTGTCGTATACCTAAGTATAAATGAGTTATACGTTAAAAACTACTGCGGAAGTCAACAATTTTATTTGGCACAAAAAAGTCAACAGAACTAATTCAAACTCGGTATGTGTATTAGCACTAACGGTTTCCTTATAATAAGCTATACTAACATTTCTAGGGACGGTAGGAGTGGGGGTATAAGGGAGGTCTGAAATTAAAAATAGCGATATATCGTTTGCTATTGGTTTTTTGGAAAATCTACATATAAAAAAGTATTTTATTGTGTTATTTAGAGTAACTTTTGTAATATTAACTTTCGTTTTATAACAAAGTATTAACGAGATATACACCAAAAACTAAAGCGGGAGCCAACTATTTTATTGGGCACTAACGGTTGAACCAAATTTAACAAACCTCGGTATATGAATTAGCATTAATTCTTCCATGATTATAAGCTATATTAAAAATTAATATTTATAGGTTCAAACGGGAGTGGGGGTTATAAGGGAGGCCTAAAATAAAAATTTGCGATATTTCATTTTCTATTTGTTTTTCGGTTATGATGTATCTAAAACAGCTGTCACCATTACACTTTGGATCGCATCAAGGGAAAGGAACTTTAATTCATACAAGGATTGTAAGACAGAATACTTTCTACGACTATGAATTGTACTGTTCATTACGTTATAAAAAAACTTACTTGCACAGGAGACGGGAAATATAATAATATTAGAAGAGTGAAGTCTTAAATAACAAATAGTTTTGTTATTAACAAATTCACAGCAACGACGGGTATAAACCCTAAAAACTGTGACGGGGAAATGTCAAAATATTGTGGAAAGTAAAGCCTTGCCAAAAAAATACCATCTTTATTAAAATTTATTACCTAAAATGAATTCCCAGGCGAAGCCGGGAAACTTAGCTTGTACATATATATATATATATATATTTGCAATTTTATGAATTCGGGGCATATAACGGATGAGAGCGTGTTTCCCGCCAAAAGCTAGGTCGGCCGTTTTCTTAACTCTTCGGCTCTCGTGAAATTTCTCTATTGTAAAAATAGACGTGGGAAATCTGTTTAGTTTACGCAGCCCCTGCATGACGGACTTTTTTCACCATCACCTGTGTAAGATCGATGGACATTTGAGGAAATGTTTCAAAAATCGCGTCATGAGTACGACTTCAATAGCTGATTTCCCTTAATGTAAATCAGCTAAAATGAAGGAATTCACCCCGAAAACTGCTCTACTTGAAAACTAACTATACACCAGCATTTGGATATCCAATTTTTCAACCTGAATGAATATTGTCATAGAATGACGTCACTTACAGGTTACCTGCCTGGCATAGAGGTAAGAGAATGACACTAGGTAGGCTAGTAGGGCGGAGAGAGGCCTGTAAGTGTCGCTCCTACAATATTAATGAGGCAGAGAGTTAATTATTCACCTGCATCGGACAGCCTCCATCCCCAACTCGCCGCTTCACTCCCCTTGCACATCCCTCTCCTCGGACACCCTCCAGATGTTGTCATTATAATCAACTAAGGTAACACTATTTAGAGCGAATCTAGGAAATGAACATGAATCCCACAAATAGAGTTCGCTATATCTCTACATGTATTGCATAGAGGTCTTACACAATGTTAAGAAATCCCTGAACATGCATTTGTTTATGAAGAGTATATATGAATATAATTCAAAAGTTTTGCATTATCGATAAGTAGTTGGGCAACTTTAATGTCAAAAGATACTCGCGCTATTTCAGTAAACCCAATCGTCTTTGTCAATTTTGGCAGTTAAGTATCTTGATCATCAGTTTTGCACGAATTTGATAGGGGCTTCTAAAGTGTTTTTTTCAGGACCTTGAGTTATCTATGTGAGGGGGGCATCCCTGTGATTTGAGCTAGGGGTCAGTATTCAGGGATACCTTCCTTAGTCGTGGTGTGAGGCAATGTTGATCCGGGGTTGGTTTGCTCTTAGTTAGGGTGTAGATGTTGTACTAAGCGGGTGACTTCGTCCTCCTGTCTCCTCTGGACAAAGGCTTAATGTTGAATTGAATCAGCAGGAAGTGGTGCTTCGAAAATGTGGTCTGAGGGTTAATCCGGAGAAATGTTTTGGTAGGAGCTTAGGCCTTCTATTTCTTTATTTCTTTGGAGCTTAGCAGCAATGGCGATGTTGCTCAAAACAAAAGCTTTATAAGTTAAAAGTTAAAAAAAAAAACAACGAAATTTAACAAAAAGAAGTAGAACACAAAGCAGAAAACGAAAACAAAAAAAAGGAACACAAAACTGAAAAGGGACACACAACAGAACTGGAACATAAAACAGGAAAGGAACAAAAACAGAAAAGGCACCAAAAACAAAAATGGCGAACATATAGAAACGAAACCCACAACAGGAATGGAAAACCAAAAAAAAATAGACCACACAAACTTAAATTTAAAACCAAACTGGAAAAGAAGTACAAAAACGGAAATGGAACTCAGAAACAGAAATGGAGCTCACAAAAAAGAACAAAATACATATCAATGGAACAAAGAATGATACAATTCAAAACTGCGTACAAAACTGGAAATCGAAACATTGAGTCACGTTGGACAATAGACATATGATTCATAATATATATATAAATAATGAAACAATAAATAAATAATTAAAATAAAAGGGGTATCTAAAATGAGTAAAAGAAATTTACACCAATTAAGGTTTAGATAAATATATGCTGTTATAGGAGACTATTTACATAAAACTCTTTACCTACCTAATACACGCTCGAATGATTGAACACACACACACCCACACACAAAGACTCACACGCTCTTGCACATTTATAAGCAAATTATAAAGTCTAGTTGGAGGCGACTCGTCAAGGTAACCCCGGCATTTGGACTGAGGATTTCTGAGTATCCTGTTAGGGCTCTTGGAGTTAACGATGTCAGATTGCGGAAGTAATGGTATCTCACAGGAAAGGAATTCTATCTATAATATGCAGAGCGCCATTGAAGCCATGCAAAGGAGACTCTAAAGACCCATGTTTTACCTCGATTGTTTCATTGGCTTGGAAGACCAATCCCGGTAGAGCTACGCGGAATGGATAAGAATTCGATTATGAAATGATTGCGTCTGCCCTCTGACCCTGTCAACACTTTTATCCGTTCAGCACAAAAAGATGGTATACTGGGTAGAACCCAGCTCTAACCAGGGCTATTCCTGTTTTTTAGAGCTTGACTTGCTCCAGAAGATGATGCGAGCGTACGTGAATTAGTTGCGACAGTGTTGACTCTGAGATTATAATGCTGGATAACCACAGCAGCTGACTACCTAAAAGGCTTTGTAGCATCCACCTGTCTAGCTGGAGACGCCATGCCTACAGATTAAAGACTTATTGTAGGTATCTAGAGTAAGAGGCACTTGCAGAAATGGCTGTTTTGAGCCGGAAACAGCTCACGACTAGATTAATTGCCGCCAGACATCTGCATAGCTAGTACGTTTTGTAAGACAGCCTTTACTCAGAGGACGGAGTACGTGTTAAGAGAATCTGTTAGCTACTTCAGGGTAAGCTTGATTTAAAATGGAAAGAGAAAGTGGCGGTTATCGATGTCCACCTAGTCACAGTGGGAACTTGGAGAAGTATGACATAATGGATCTGAAGAGAGAGGTTGCCAATCTATAGGGATGCCAAGAGTAGGTTACCCTGTCTTACAAAGGCATCTGTTGCAAGAGGAGTATTAATAGTGTTACGGCCCATTTTTACCGTCGCCGAAGACGGGTGATGTAGACGGAGGATAGAGAGGAGAATCCTGCGCAGGGCAGGCTGCGTGACAGCCGGACAAGAAGCGATCGCCGGGGACAAGCGAGGAGCAGACAGCAGCGTCCACCTCGAGCTCGAGTGAGAATTTTGCTCCCGATAAACGCTTTGGCGGATGAGAGTTTAATTCAGTCGGAAGACAAGCAGTTATTTCATCGTACGAAAGTTATAGTTATTGTATATACACAATCAATTAAAAGAAAAGGCCTATTAATTTGTATTTAAAAGTCCTCATGGGAAGTATTGTTTAATCATTTATTTATTTAGTATTTTATTTTTATTGTTCAAGAGATAATTATAGTTGATTTATTATTGTAAATATAATTATTTAATATTGTAATATTTTTTTGAGAATACTGGTTTCGTTGTTACCTTTGAGAACAAAACAACGTGCCGCCCTTAATATATTGATTTCTGACTCTTGATATGAGGCTAGTTAAATTTAACTAATAAACCCAGACCCATCTCCACTCAGCATGGCAGTTTTGTTACCCAGTCTGTGGGGTAACAATAGGTCACGAAACGTGGAGCAGATTAGCATCCTTATACTTAAAGGTTCCTGAAGAGTTTGGGTAGCTTTTAACCAGATCCCGAAAGGACAACAAGTGGACGAGTGACAAACAGACAGGCTTTGGCTGAGGTTGCTTCTTCAAAAAATGGTTGAGCGTTTTTTAGTATCGTTTGTATACCTCGAGAGGACATGAATTATGTTCATTTAATATTCTGTTTTTTTATTTGGGGAAATACTCATTTACAGTAAGCCAAGCACCGCTATTTAAATAACTTTATAGGACAACACAGGGTTAGGGATCCCCCGTATTGTGTATATTCTGTGAACTTTTATATTGTCTTTATTTGTCTCCTTAAGAAACGTATCGTTTCAAATATATCTAAAAAATAATAATAAAGAAATAAAAAAAAAAATTTTTTTTAATTAATTAAATTAATTAATTTGGAGTCATTTATTGATATTCGCGTGTTCAGAAAAACAAAAATTGATAACTTATCTTAAGGGAAATTTGCTAGAATATGCAGGGTGGGAACGGAAACCATTGTACGAAATTAATGCAGGGTATAAATGTAGAGGAGGAATTACACCCTCTCCTGGTATAATTAATTGTTTTCTGCGCGGGTTATTCTGTCTCAAGTCCTCATGAAAAAATCTCTTGGAGGTTCAAAGCAGACGTCGTGCAACTTCCAATTTCAGATGGTTTAATATTCTGTTTGACACATAAAGGCCTTATTTTGGTGCCCGCAAACATTATGACGGGACACACTTAATTAAATTAGGTCACATCTGATGATTTCAGAATTGGAATAGCTGTACAAGTCCAAATTGATATTTTCATCCATTATATAAGGGGAGGGGAAGGACGGCCTCCGGCATTCCCTTTGGCTTTAGAGACCCCACTGATGAATCCCGCAGCAAAGCCCTTTGCCTCAACAATGCCCAAGGCCTTCAGGTTTCTCCATCGCTTTACCTTTCCTTCAACATCCACCAGCATCTAAAGCAAACAGATTCCTACATTATTTAGTATCTCCTCCTCAAGTCAGTGATTTAGATGAATTATTGTATAATTTATAAGTTAATCCATATTTCTCTGAGCATGAGGCCTCACTTGTACTCCAATTTTACTTCAAAATGTTCTCTAAACTTTAAAAACACCATACAAACAACAAACAATTAAAAAATATTTACTGAAAAAGATTTAATAGTTTAATTCGGAGTCAAGCTAGGTATTTAACTACTTATGACACTGCAGCTCCACCCTGGGCCCAAAAGATGTCGAAAGCGACCAAAAACCTTCTATGGCAAGCCCAAAGAAGAGCTCTCCTAAAGGTAACCAGGGCATATCGGACAGTTCCGAGCGATGCATTGCAGGTGATGGCCAGCTTCCGATAGACCTGGAGGTAGAAAAGCGGGTTGCTATATACCAAGCAGTCAGGTGGTTGCCTTACAAGATAGGAGAGTCTATCCTCACAATAGGACAGCAGGACCTTAGAGAAACACTCCACCATATTGAAGAAACTATCTGGGACAGTTGGCAGAGTCGCTGGACCAACTCCAGCACAGGTAGGATGACCTACAAATTTTTCCCAGATGTCAGGACCAGACCTAAGCTGACGTGGTACGTCCCAGATTAATTCACCAGCCAACTTATCAGTGGTCACGGGGACTTCAATAACATGTTCCACTTCTTCAAAAAAAAGGAATCCCCATTGTGCTCTTGGGGCGAGTTGGATAAGGCTGACCATGTGACCCTCCAATGTCCGCGTTTCAACGCCAAGCGTTTTCGGCTAATGAGTTCTTTCTCATATGTGAACAGGCCTCCTGAGAGCTACCATATGTTGGTAAACGACGCTGATAGATTTTCAGCCTTCAGGACCTTTGTCCAAGAGGTGTTGAAAACTAAGTAAAAATGTATTTATTTGTAAATGACATGTATATATGTATCGTTTATGTGAGTTTAGGTTAGTATTTAGGCTAGTTAGTTAGGCTCTTGCTGCCACTTCTCTGAACAGAGGCAAAGGAGTCGCAGCTGCGGGTTCCCCAAAGGAAATATATATATATATATATATATATATATATATATATATATATATATATTCTGTACCATGAATATTAACCGAGATATTTGAATTTTATAGTCTTCCGCTTCCAGTAAACCTCGACTCCTATTCATGTCATATTAATAATAAGCTGTTATATCACGCAGACCCTGCCTGACGGACTTTTTCTTGTATCATAAATTTACAACCTCATTGTGTTTCAGAAATAATGGGAGAGTTTTAATGAATAAATTCATATAACATGTTAGGTACAACTAGGACTTGGAAAGCGACAAGTAGACAACACAATTAAGATTATAGGGCGATGAGGTATACTTTTGTTATTAAATTTAAATGAGGCTAAACTTCCCTTTTCATTACAAATTTCAAACAAATCAACATGACTTGAAATGATCCTAGTGAATTAACACAAAGATGGTAAAGTGTAATCGGTGAAAACCGTATTTGCTCAAAGTTCGGAAGTTTAATATCACTAATGTACGTTGCTGACAGGAAAGTTAACATACTCTTAATTACAGTTGAACCATTATGGCACGCTTTAACTCACAGTATAATTGATACAAAGGAAATTTCTCGCAACTTTTCATCTACTCTAATGGCTTTGTAATTAAATCTAAAATTAGTGAGGGCATATATGCGCTCAAGTTCTTGTCTTCTTCATTAACAGTTAGTTTAATCATGCAGGGGTTTTTCTGTTCCATGGCGACGGAACTGTGGTCTGTGTTTGCGGAAGAAGTTAAACCAATTGTGGAAAGTACTTCTTTTAGTTTTTCTTTCATGGCCAACATTCTCAATTTATGATTGTTTAATCCTTAATACTCTAAATATTCAAAACTAATTAATCAATTGTAACTAATCATAAAGTTCATAATTCACATCCACTACTCAATGAAAGCAGATTTGTTACTTACTGCAATCCACGTAGCGATGCCTTTCAACGTTCTATCACCAATTCTCTAAAATGAAGATTAAAATCTAAGAATAATAATATCTCGGTTTAATATTAGGGTTAGAGAGAAACTATATAAGACAGAAACCAAGAACATTAAATTTCCTACAAGCTTGATCATATAACATTTTTCTATTCGTCATAATAGCGGAATTATTTCGATTTTCTAATTTTATTTTTTCCTAATTTAAACCATTCTTCTTTTTGCCTAAAAAAAAAACAATACGACTTATTTAGGCCTAAAATGATGGTTAACAGTCCAATTAACACTCTAAACACTGCATAAATAACTTGCATTTTTATTGTGTTCATAAGCATTGTCATCAGCCTTAAATTATTCTAGGGTATCATGCTTTAAAAATAATGGGCTCCATCTTAATACACCAGATATTTTGGCCTATGTTTGTGTGAGTTTTATTTCATATATTTTTAATAATATCCATGTTTTGTATAAAAATATCCTTCAGACATTCATATTTAGACCTACAATAGTACAAAATATATTAGCATATTGCCAATTGGAAATGAATTAAAGTGGGGGTTTTAATGACAGCTGAAAACTACAAAATTGCAAATATCAGTTTTTATTAGAGTCAGAATTGTTAGTTAGAACAAAAACAGAGTAGAACAAAAATTAGTTATAAGGTTAGTTTTGTAATATATTTCTTTATCCGACTCATAATAATGGAAATATTTCAAAGTTTCAATTTCACCCATCTAAACCCCTTTCCACCTGGTACGATGCCGGACGTTAACGAACCGCATCCTCTGTACTAGACCGGCTTTTCATACTTGTATGCCTATTAAAACATAAAGCAAAGTAGTACGCCTTCCAATTTTTTTTTCATATCAAGATTAGAAATAGGGTCTAAATTGTAACAGAACATAATATTCATTCTAACAAGATATTTGTAGCGCTAAGAGAAGAGCAGAGAAAGAAATGAGACTAATATGGCTTTGATTGACAAACCCGGTCATCATCTGTAGTTAGGAAATACAGTTGGATTTGTTATGCAAATATTGATGATATAAATCCCGACGGGTTGACAGTACTCAATGGACTAAGATGGTGGGGAAGGTCGATTCCTTCATTTTATTTTCGGTCTGATAGTAAATAAATATTTTTCTGAAGATATAAAAAAGTCCGTCACGCAGGGACTGTGTAAACTAAGCGGATTTCCCACGTGAAGTTTTACAATAGAGAAATTTCAGAATAGAGAGTCAAACAGTTACGGGAACGGCCCGAACTAGCTCTTGACGGAAACTCACGACTAGACCCGAAGTTAGCCGATCTCATCTCAGAAGCTGAAAACAGAAAAATGCAAATATCTCGGTTAATATTCAAGATAGAGAAAAAATGTATATGTCAATATTTTTAGTAAATTTAATTTGCAATAAGATTGGTTCTGCACAATTTTTCGACCCGACGTATAGTAACGGAGATATTTCGAATTTTCGAAAATCCTCCCCTCTAAACCCCCCCTCCCATTGGTCCGATTTCAGCCGTTAACGAACTTGATCTTTATTTTTTCATTAAAACGACTAAATATCTAGTTTGGTAACGATCAAACAAAAATTGCGACCGCTAGAGCGTTAACAGACATATATATATCTATATATATATATATATATATATATATATATATATATATATATATATATATATATCATTTTGAACAGACCTCATTTTCATTATCTCCTGGGTAGGATCGATGGACATTTAAAGAAATTTTTCCGAAACTCGTGTCATGAGTACGACCTCAATAGCTGATTTCCCTTAAGGGAAATCTGCTAAAACAGGTTCAACAAGATTGTCTCTAAAATGACTTTCGTACAAACTAAATCATTACTGATATCACAGAGCTTCTTAGCAGTACCTAAAATGATCAAGCCTCGTTTGGTGCGACTTTTTATATTATGTTAAATAAGATAAAAAAAATTTAAAATTTTTCCAATATACTTTATTAAAAATAAAAAATAAGGGGTGATATTAAAACTAATTCAAAAGAGTTGCATGTTTAAAAAAAAAAAACGTGCTTGGCTTTGTTCAAATTACGATATTTCTTTTCGATTTTACAATATATATATATATATATATATATATATATATATATATATATATTATTTATTTATTTATTTATTTATTTTGGAAATTAAAAGCATGGATAAATATGACATGTGCATTTCTGTAGCAAAATAGGACAAACCCTACAATCAGCAGAAAGATCGGAATCTTCTATTTTCCAATCAACTATTTTTCTTAAAAAAAAAAATGGAACAATAATTTATTTTAGTGTTGGTACCATTTAACGATATCTATTAGAGAAATGTTATACAACAACAGGTATCTTAAAGACTGATATAATTTGTCCTTTCTAGCAAAAACCATAATTCTTGTAAAAGTCAGTCACGCACGATGCATAAACTACGCAGATTTTCCACGTGCAGGTACATTTGCGATCTCAGCTCACCAAACATTCTCTATTTATATATAAACCAAAGTCCGCCACGCAGGGGCTGCGTAAACTAAGCAGATTTCCCACGTGAAGTTTTACAATAGGGAAATCTCCATACGAGAGCCGAACAGTTTGAGCCGAAATTAGCTTTTGGCAGGAAATTCAGTAATCCGTTATCGGCCCACAATTAATAAAAATGCAAATACCTCGGTTAGTATTCAAGATAGAGAATAAATGTACAGAGCAATATTTATAGTAAATTTAATTTACAATAAGATTGGTTCTATAAAATTGTTTGATCTGACATATGGTAATGAAGATATTTCAAATTTTCGAAAATCTCTCCTCTAAACCCCCCCCCCCAGCCCACTGAGCCGATTTTGGCCATTAACGAAAAATACAAAATACAACAATTATAGACCATTAGTAATTTATCAAGATTGGTTCGATTTTACGGTAGCATTTTACGATCCAACTTATAATACGGGAAATATTTTTAATTTTCGTATCCCCCCCCTTAAACCTCCACTATTTCAGGTCTGATTTCAGCCAATAACAAATACGATATTTAGTGTTTACTGAAACAGTTTAATGCCGAGTATGATATTGATAAAATAAATATTTTCGAGGAAACAAAAGTGGTTTTTGGAGTTTGGTAACGATCAAACAAAAATTTTGATATGTATAATATATACACACACACCCACACAGACAAACACATACATATATAATTTTTAACGGTCCTCATTTCGTCATCTCCTGGGTAAGATCCATAGAAATTTGAGAAAATTTTTCAAAAATAGCGTCATGAGTACAACCTCAATAGCATATTTTCCTTATGTCCTTAACACTGAATACTAAAAAAAGAATTCAGGTATAAACAGATTTATTAGGCAGTTGTAATATTGTTTAAAAAAAAAAAGGAAAAGAGGATTGAAAAAGATTTAAGAGATCATTTAATAAGATTAAAAAAAAAATAAATAACTGAAATAAATGACAAAGAAAAGTATAAGAAAGAAATTATAATAGCCCTGAAGTAAATTAGGACGTGGGCAGGTAGTTTGTCAACTCTAATTATACAACCTTTTTCTTCTTATTTTTCTGGAAAGGAGTTTCTTCCAGAAAATGAAATATTGCACCTGGGGACTGGGGAAGAGCCATTTCCCTGGATAAACTTGGAATAGATGTATCATTAAGGTTTTAACTTTTGCCTGCGACTACCTTTTCTCACAGGGTCTATATAAAGAAAGGGCTCAGCATAATTTGGTTCCTACGAACTTGCAAATCATTATTGAATAGAATATTATATTCAGGAGTTTGAAATATTAAAAAAAAAAAAAGTAAGACTTAAACGAAGTATTTCAAGGTTCAACATTGTGTTAATGCTTCTCGTATAAAAGATTGTAAAGATTGAGAACAACAAATAATACTTAGTTAAGTTTTATCTTACTATACATATACAAAGAAAGACGGGATTCAAGGAGAAAGGGCGAAAAATATCCAAATATTGGTGATCACTTACCTACATCAAGGACCATGAAGTGTAAGAGAATTAACTGTTTAATGCTTTATATATTGTATAATGAATTAATTTCGTTAACAATCTTCATAACAGTTTCGAAGTATGATTCGGATTAGTGAGGCTTTAAATCTCCGCCCCCCCCCCTCACAACCTCATTTGTTACTTATATTCAGTAGAAAAAATAACTTATTTATTTCCAATAAAAATCTGAAATATAAGAGCATTTCGATTATTTAATTTTTACAAAGTATTATTTAAACAAAGATATGTTGAATTTGCAAATCATGTAATAGCGGAAGTTGTGAAGAATCAAAATCTTTAACTCTTCATAACAGTCTAAAGATCTTCATCATATATTTCTAACCTTTGGACATGTTTTGTAATCAGACTTAAATTATTTCAGAGTGACATGCCTTAAAAATTATGGGGAAATTGTCTCCAACTTAATGAGAACAGTTATCGTGACTTATTTTTTGACCTATTTTTGCAACAAAATATACTGGAGTTTTATTTCATACTTTACCTTTTCTCATAGTATCCATTTTGTGTATACAAAAATCTTTCAGGCATGAAATTCATTAATTAAATTTAAAATAAATAATATCTTGCTTTATTTTAATAAATTCGAGTAGAGCTTTAAAGACTCCAAAAAGGCGATCCATATTTATGTTACTGCCAATGGCTGACATAAATGCAGCATATTCTTGTATCTTGTTCAGTGAAAAAGTTTTAAATAATTTTTGTAAAACAAGCTGTTTGTTCCATTGTTGTTTTAATTAAAGATTATTAATTCTCTTTGAATCATCAAAGAGTGGCCGACAGAAGACTATATTTCCTATTAAATACAAACCTCATTCATCTCTTTTGCAATTTACATATTAGAATGTGATTTTTTTTATATTAACCTAAGCCATAACGTTATAAGTAAAAAAACCGTGGCCTACTTAGTTGACAACATATTGAATATGCTTTCCGAAAAACTATAATCTCACCACCCGTGCAATTCCATTTACAAATGTGATGGGATTAATTAATATCTAGGAAAAAGATAATAATGTCTATGACAAACTCTGCCAATATATTTATTTAAACATGCATAATTCGAACCAGTCTCTGATGTCATGATCGGGTCCTTTATGGGGGCAAAAGGCGTTTTCTAGCTCTAGGTCATGAGAATATCAATAATACCAATTATAAAACACGTCACTATTAATGAACGTAATGGACTAATCATGAAGCGTGTCATTTGAATGGCACATTGTATTCCATGTAATCCAAACAGTAAAGCAATGTTGTCAGTTACAATTAAACACTTTATACTTCAATAAATATTGATATATTATTATAGCGACATAATTAATAATGCTATTAATATTGGCACAATCTTACAAAAAAATTGTCAAATTTTATCGTCATTAGTTGAAGTCAAACGTGCTGTTTTAAATAGAACTTCATAAATCGAGAAAGAGTAGAAGCAGATATACTGGAAGTATTTCAAGCTCAAATTCCGTTGTGCAAATTTTAAATTTAGTAAATCTTGCCTAGGGTATGAATATTGTTCTAAAAATTAATATGAAAAAATGCCGGCTTGTGACTGTCAATACGGAAGATGATCTCGAGGTCCGAGGAAGCGTAATAAAACGCACTGAAGATATTATATACTTAGGATAACTAATAAGTACGAGAGGACAGTGGAAGGAAATCCTACGGAGAGTTAGCCTGGGCTGGAAGGCTTTCTTAAGAAATAGAATGTTTTACAAGAGTAAGGCAGAGAATAAACTAAAAAAGAAACTTTGGAATTTCACAGTATTACCTGTACTAACGTATGGGTGAGAAACCTGGAGACTGACAAAAAAAAGTTGCGTACAACACGAAGTATGGAACTATATATGCTCAGCATTAGTAAAAAAGAACACAGAACGAAGGGCTGGATTAGAATAAGGACTGACCTGGAGGACATTGCTAAATGTTTCTTTCTAAGGAAATGGAAATGGACAGGACATATGATAAGAAGACATGAAGATAGTTGGACCAGGAAGATGATAGACTGGTCACCTAGAGAATATAAAATAAGCAGAGGCAGACCAATGAAAAATTGAGAAGAAGAGATGCACCGCACATTTGGTAGAGCAGCATGGACTAGAGTGGCTTACTATAGAGAGGAATGGAAACGTCTCGGAACTGCACACTACCAGCAATCGATCCAGAACTGTTAAAATAATATATGTATAAAACACAAAAGTTAGGACATACTCTAACTCAAAAATCCTTAGCTAATGCTGATTTTGCTCAGCCAATCAATAATGTTTGCATATATTTTAAGTGTATTATCAATATTTATTTTCTGTGTTTATAATATGTAAATATTAAGTGTAAATTTATAGATGAGCAAGCAAAGGATTATTACTATTATTATAAATCTTGCCTAAAAACTATTTAGACCAGATACCTAATAGTTGTATAGTACTTCTATTATAACGAATGTCATAACTATGGATAAACGTCGGTGATAATAAGATTTCCCAACATAAATAAGGGTTGATGGAGGCATGTGTGTGGGTTAGAGAGGTTTATTTGGAGGCAGAAGGTAGCCATCCATAAAAAAAGATTGAGGGTTGGCATGATATAGGAGGGTTTGGGCGGGAGTTGGTATGAAACCCCGCCAAACTGGAACGAGATATTCAAATTCTCCCACACAGATAGTGCTCCTGGGCCTTTGCCTGTTTTCTCACGCTCCTCGGCTCAATACACACGCACATACTCGCAGAGCAAAACTACTCTTGGGGCTGCTGATGAAAAGTGCATCGATTTCGGATGCTTTCGTATATGTGAACTTCTTTAAATAAATTCCCTTTACCTTAAACCGCTATTACTCTTTAAATAATATCCTTAGTAACTTATAAATAACCCGTCAAAATTAATAAATAATTATTATGTGTTTAAAGTAACTTTTGTAACATAATTTTTTGTAGTACGTATAACGGAGTATAAACTTGATATAATCTAAATACTATTGCAGCAGACCAATTTTGATAGTACTGATTAAAGTGGTTTTTTATATAGGTATATTATGACATATGATGTTACATTTTAGACTTATATGATAGTTCTAAGTATGATTCGGATTAGTAGGCTATAAATCTCCGCCCCCCCCTCCTCACAACCTCATTTGTTATTTATATTCAATAGGAAAAAAAAAATTGGTTATTTATTTCCAATAGAAATCAAAAATATAAGAGCATTTCGATTATTTAAGTTTTACAATGTATTATTAAAAAAAAAAATATGTTGAATCGTGTGATAGCGGAAGTTGTGAAGAATCAAGCACTTTAATTCTGGTATATAGTTATTATTACCTCAAATATGTTGATGTTATTCAAACATCTGTCTACTATCTACCCGTATAACTATTATACGTTACTTGGTAATGTCATTATGACAAAAGACAATATGCGTTTAAACTCAATATGAACGTTAATCAGGTTGTAGGGAGGGCTACGAACTCTTCCCCTCACTTCGCTCCTTGAAGATAAATTATTTATAGAGGACCATTGTTATTTATTTACACCAGGTGTATAAATTATTAAAACATTCGAAGCGTTTAATGTTTTGAATAAAAAATTTAAGTAAAGCAATGTGGACAACTCTTAAGTGGGAGCAGAAGTTTTAGGGAGGCTAACACAGTTAGTTTCTGTTGCGGCAACAATAGCATTAAGTAATGTAACCGTAATAAATGTAATACGTGTAGCTGCCACATGATGGCAGCACTTGACAGAGCTGCCCAAGCGGGAGAGAGAGAGAGCGTGAGGGAGAGAGAGAGAGAGATAGAGCCAGACGCCAGGATAATCCCCAAACTCTCTTATCGCCTAGTTTTCTCAAGCTCTTCCCAGGCTGCAGGGATTAACCAAACAACCAGTTCGGCATAGACCTTCATCAAGGCTACATCGTGCACACCGGCCCAGCTGCCCATCACCTACCAGTTCGGCATAGACCTTCATCAAGGCTACATCGTTCCCACCGGCCCAGCTGCCCATCACCTATCAGTTCGGCCTAGACCTTCAATAAGGCATCACCGTTCACACCGGCCCAGCTGCCACATCATTTTCATACGGGTACATCCACCTATATGACTTCGCCTCAAGCGGACACCAAGTGTTCCCGGCCATCTCTCTTTCTCTCTCTCTGTCTACAGTTAAGATTATCATTATCATTATTATTATGTTATTAAGAGCTCAGTAGTTGACTAATTAGTTGATAATATAATATTAATTTTAGTATCATTACCTTTAAAGGAAGCATCTTTCTTGTTATTTTTTTATTATTATAGGAGAAGACCATTATTAATTTTATAATTAAATATCTATACCATACATTTTATTCATTTTTTTATGATCTAACCCCCCTTTCTCTGCTGCGACCAGCTGTATTAGCCAACACTGGCCATAACAAAACAGCAGTCGGTGTTAGGAGCTTCAAGCGAATCTCCTAGCCGCTGCAACATTTTGGTCCTCCGGCGGCCGGATTAAAGGCTTTACCAACATTTTGGTACTCCCAGCGTGGATCGCAGCAGAAAAGGATTAAAATATTATTATTCAATTATTGTGACCTTTTGTTTATATAATGTCATTATATTTATGTATTCAATAGGTTCGCCTCACATGACGCCCACTGGTTTTAAGTATTAATGTATTAATTATTTAATTTAATTTTTCGTTTTTAAAATATAAACATGGAGAAGCTGGATTCGCAAACTGCGGCCTACATTAACGGCCTGAAGTCAAAACTTCGGGACACCACATCAGAAATAAAAGGAATACTGGACCAAGGACGTCTAATAGCCAAAGATGCCACTCAACTCTTCTTATTTAAGGGTATGTTCCGCGAGCTGAAGCCATACTTTGAAAGCTTCAAAGATACATGGCAGAAGCTGCTGGAAGCCCACTCGGCAGCAAACGTTTCTGCCTCATTTCCAAGTGAGAATGAGGAGAATTTGCACACAGCGGCGAAGCGTTATTATTATGAGGCCTGTGCAATTTATGAATCGCACATGAATCCAACGCCTGTTTCTGCTCCCTTAACCCAGAATTCAGAGGTTAACGCAGGTACATTAGCGGGTAGCTCTCTAAATGAGTCCCGATCTGTCCGAGCACGCCTCCCACAGATCAACCTCCCTGATTTCTCAGGAAATCAGAGCGAATGGCCGCTTTTCAGGGACACATTTGTCTCCTTGATACATGACGAGCCTACCTTATCTAACGTTGAGAAATTTCATTTTTTAGTTTCATGTTTGAGAGGTCCCGCTCTTTCTCTGATCCGAAGTGTTCCTCTGATGGACTCCAATTACGAGCAGGCTTGGAAAATCTTGAAGGAGAATTACGATGACAAGAGACGCCTCGCCGGAAGCTATTTGAGGACAATTTTGAACTATGTTCCGTTCAGGAGCAGGCCAACTGCCAGTAGCCTTAAGGATTTTATTACAGTCGTTCAGGAGAGCGTCTCCGCTTTTAAGCAGCTAGGAATCAAAGACGCTGATGACTTTATCTAATCCTATCTGGTACTTAGATGCCTGGATCCAGCAACACGGAAGGATTTTGAAAGGGAAGTAGCTCACGTTGAGTTTCCTCAATTTGAGCGGTTAGTGACCTTCATAAAGGCGGAGTGGAAAACTTTGGACTTGACGACCGACGATTTCAAGAGTCCTTCGGTCCCGCAGTCTTCTTTAAACCATTCTAAGGATCCCACGAACGCTAACCGTACATTCAAGCAAGGTTGCATGAACAAGAAGTTCAATACTTCTCTTTTCGTCAATGAAGAAGACGGAATTTCTGAGAATCGCTTATCTTCTAAGAAACAGACGACTAAAGGCTCAGGATTTCTTCGACTCAGCTGTCCGGTTTGCAAGGCTCAGCACAACCTCTACCAGTGCTCTACGTTCCGCAGTTCTTCCCCAGGGGAAAGAAGAACGTTGTTGAAGGCATGGTCTGGCTGCCTAAACTGCTTATCCCAAAAACATAAAATTAATGCCTGTGAATCGGAGAGGAGATGTCAGAATTGTGGAGAGAAACACCACACATGGCTCCATCAGCCCCACGTACCTGTTTCCGAAACTCCGACTTCGGCTTCAGTGCCGAAGGACTCAGAAGGGATCACCCTTGGCAAGGCACATCATGTCTCAGGTGAAGGTGAGGTCCTCTTGGGAACTGCTCTAATCCAAGTAAAGGACGTTTCTGGAAATTTCAGAACAATCAGAGTTGTCACCGACAGCGGGAGTCAATTCTCCTTCATGACTCATGACTGTGCACAGAGGCTAGGCTTTCCTATCCAGCCTAGTGGACACAGCATTTCAGGAATTGGCCTTGTAAGCTTGTCCAACACTCTTGGCAAGGTGCAATGCTGCATAAGGCCAGTTATAAAATCATCCTCTTATCATCTGAGCACTGATGTCATAGTCGTCTCCCAAATCACTACTGATCTACCTCGCACCCAGTTGCCAATGACGATTCAAGAATACTACAAAGGCTACGCTCTCGCGGATCCTGATTTCTGGAAACCTGGATCCATCGACTTCCTCCTTGGAGGTGACTTATTCTTTGACATTATCACTGACAAGCCAATAACTGTCAACCCAGCCATTCCGAAGTTGTTGCCAACCACCTTCGGCTTCATTGTAGCAGGCCCTGTCAAGGCCCATCCCAAGTCAAACACCAGCGTCAACCTTTTCATCCAATCTCAGGACGAGGAATCTTCGTATCACCTAGCTTCAAGAGCACTCATGGAAGACATTTATGTTGACGACGTCGTGACTGGTGCACTATCTGTTGAAGAGGCTCAAGAGTTTAAGACACAACTCATGGCACTTCTAGGTAAAGGTTGCTTCCAATTGAGCAAATGGGCAAGCAATAGTCATGAATCGCTATCCGAGCTTGAAGAGAATCAATGTCAAGCTTCAGCCGTTACATTGAACTCAGAAGATGAACCAAAACTTAAGCTTCTGGGTATGCAATGGATACCATCCCGTGATATCTTTACCTATCAACACACCAACCCTAACTGGCATTCCTCCAAGAGGTCAATACTGTCCGGTATTCCACTTATCTACGACCCTTTGGGCTTTCTTTCGCCCGTGGTCTTCTACGCAAAGATCATTCTCCAAGATATGTGGATTTCAAATTGCGGTTGGGATGAGTTAGGTCCTCCAGAAGTATGCAAGCAATGGCATCAATTCCTGTCCCAGCTTAACAAAATTTCTGAAGTTCGAGTTCAGCGTTGCATCATTCCCAAATTCAGGAAAACTTCCACCATTGTTGGGTTTTGCGACGCATCAGAAAGAGGTTACTCAGCCGTCTTGTATCTCTTAAACAGGACTGATGACAGCTCGAATGTTCACCTTCTTAGAGCGAAAACCAAACTTGCTCCCATCAAGACTATGACGATACCCCGGCTCGAACTATCTGGTGCCTTGTTGCTAAGCAAACTGTTTAGATCCTGTGACAAGTTTGTCGAAAGGTTAAACATACATGATGTAAAACTCTTTACAGATTCTAAGGGGGTTCTAGGATGGCTGTCTACTCCTTCAAAGATGATCAACGCATTCGTTGCGCATCGGGTAGTACAGATTTTAGAGTTTACTCACAGTAGCCAATGTAATTATGTCAGGACCACGGATAATCCTGCTGACTGCAGCTCTAGAGGACTCCTGCCAGCTGCAATTGCCTACCATTCTTTATGGTGGGCGGGGCCAACATGGTTGCTACTTCCACCTGACCAATGGCCATCTCCAAAAATGAAGAGCGTTGACTTGCCTGAGTTGAAGAAGGAACACCTTGTGCTCTTGTCGTCGGAAGAAGATCCTACACCCTACATCATATCCTGTTTCCAACGGTGTTCATCTTATTTGAAACTCCTTAGAACATTCTCCTATGTTCTCCGGTTCTTGAGTATCAAGAGAAACCAGAGAGCTAGAACAGGGCCTATTACAGTCCCAGAGTTGAGAGAAACTCTGAAAATATGCGTGCGAGTCACCAATGACCATCACAAGTTGGACCCCAAGTATTTGAAATCCTTGAATGCGTTTCTCGACGAAGACGGAGTCTTCAGGGTGGGTGGCAGACTACAGCATTCCTACTTGAGGTATGATGCCAAGCATCCAATCATTCTTTCAGGTAATAGCCACTTAGCCAGACTAATTGTCGACCACCACCATAAGTCCTACCTACATTTAGGCCCCACGGGACTTAGAGCCATGCTCCACACTAAGTTCTGGATAACCTCAGTGAGAAATCTTGTTCGTGATCGTATATTTAAGTGCATCAAATGCTATAAAACAAGTCACCTTTCCGAAGCCCCTCAAATGGGAAACCTACCAGATTATCGCCTGAAGGATGGCCAAGTCTTTCATCATGTTAGCATTGACCTTGGCGGGCCATTCGCCGTCCGCGAGTCTTCAAGAAGAAAGGCATCCCTCGGAAAGGCATACCTTTGCCTCTTCATATGCATGGTCACGAAAGCTGTACACCTTGAGCTAGTTTCTCGCTGCTCCACCGAGTCATCTCTCGCAGCGTTAGATAGATTCGTGGCTCGCAGAGGAAGACCCGTCCATATCTACACGGACTGTGGCACGAACTTCGTTGGTGCTGCCAACAAGTTGAAGGACATCCTCATGCTCTTCGAGTCTTCTTCAACCCAAGAGGCAATGGCAAACCATGCTGCAGACGAGTCTATAGAGTGGTCATACAACCCACCTTTTGCACCACATTTTGGGGGAATCTGGGAGGCAGCAATCAAGGCTGCCAAGTCCATCCTCAACAGAGTAATTGGTGACACACCCATGACATTTGAGGAATTAGCGACAGTCCTTTGCAACATCAAAGGCATCTCAAACTCTAGGCCCTTAACTCCTGTAGGAAGCGACAACGAGGCCATCGAGTATCTCACTCCAGGACACTTCTTGGGGGCCGTCCTCTTACGTCAGTACCAGAAGAAAACTATATAGGAGAGAAGATCAGCCCATTAAGGAGATGGGACATGGTCCGTCAGACTTCTCAACACTTCTGGAACCGAGTGTACAAAAGGCCAGTTGCCAAATTGGTTCCTCTGAAGGCAATCAATTCTGATGGTAATATTTAAAATTTTTTATTAAAATTTTGGTGTGCGGAATGTTGCGGCAACAATAGCATTAAGTAATGTAACCGTAATAAATGTAATACGTGTAGCTGCCACATGATGGCAGCACTTGACAGAGCTGCCCAAGCGGGAGAGAGAGAGAGAGAGCGTGAGGGAGAGAGAGAGAGATAGAGCCAGACGCCAGGATAATCCCCAAACTCTCTTATCGCCTAGTTTTCTCAAGCTCTTCCCAGGCTGCAGGGATTAACCAAACAACGAGTTCGGCATAGACCTTCATCAAGGCTACATCGTTCACACCGGCCCAGCTGCCCATCACCTACCAGTTCGGCATAGACCTTCATCAAGGCTACATCGTTCACACCGGCCCAGCTGCCCATCACCTATCAGTTCGGCCTAGACCTTCAATAAGGCATCACCGTTCACACCGGCCCAGCTGCCCATCACCTACCAGTTCGGCATAGACCTTCATCAAGGCTACATCGTTCACACCGGCCCAGCTGCCCATCACCTACCAGTTCGGCATAGACCTTCATCAAGGCTACATCGTTCACACCGGCCCAGCTGCCCATCACCTATCAGTTCGGCATAGACCTTCATCAAGGCTACATCGTACACACCGGCCCAGCTGCCCATCACCTATCAGTTCGGCCTAGACCTTCAATAAGGCATCACCGTTCACACCGGCCCAGCTGCCACATCATTTTGATACGGGTACATCCACCTATATGACTTCGCCTCAAGCGGACACCAAGTGTTCCCGGCCATCTCTCTTTCTCTCTCTCTGTCTACAGTTAAGATTATCATTATCATTATTATTATGTTATTAAGAGCTCAGTAGTTGACTAATTAGTTGATAATATAATATTAATTTTAGTATCATTACCTTTAAAGGAAGCATCTTTCTTGTTATTTTTTTATTATTATAGGAGAAGACCATTATTAATTTTATAATTAAATATCTATACCATACATTTTATTCATTTTTTTATGATCTAACCCCCTTTCTCTGCTGCGACCAGCTGTATTAGCCAACACTGGCCATAACAAAACAGCAGTCGGTGTTAGGAGCTTCAAGCGAATCTCCTAGCCGCTGCAACAGTTTCCTTATTTCCTTTGAATTTTTGGCATTATTGGAACTACTTTCTTTTCACATTTACTTGTACTTATATAATATAGTCTATATATATATATATATATATATATATATATATATATATATATATATATATATATATATATATAAATATATATCTGTGCTTAATCAGTGTGCGCTCAGATTGGTTTCTGAGAGAAAATATGTGCCATTATAGATGATATTTAATTATAATAAATGTTATACATGATTATGATTTGAATTATTCACGGTGCGTCAAATATTTGAGAGGGATTGATCATTTTCATTTATTCTTCAAAACTCTTTAGTTAATAAATAATAATAGTAAGTTGCACTAAGTTCTCTTTCACAAGTAAATAGGTGTCTATTTTATTCCACACTTCCCAATGATTGTTATTGTTGTGCTGTATTTATATAACATATTAAAGCGTTAATTAACTTATTTGCCATGCAAACATTGTATTGTTCTGTTTTTTTTTACATGAAATTAAATGTGGTTCATAATGTCAAATCCTTAGACCCTGAATTGACATAAGAGGAACATGGAGGTACTCATTTTTTTGTTGAGCCTTTAAATGAACTATTCTAAAAAAATAAGGATAGTGAAAATGAATGTCAGCAGGTGTATTTAAGGTTTGACTTATTTTTATACCACATTCTGAAATAACCTGTTCAATACCTATTAAGAAGCTACAAGTTAGTTCTTGTTTTCTGTTAAGGTACGAGAGAGTAATGAACTTGTATTTATCAGCCCCCATATTAGTGAAAAAATCCTATTTATTGACAAAATTAAACTCACCATTTCCTGAAACATGTTTTAATGATTGTCAATCATAATGATGCCTTACTTTAAATACGATATCTCTTTTCTGTCGTTGTCTATACTCTTGTAATCTCGTCATTATGTCCTTCTGACCTTCCGTGTTTCCCAAATGTCTTTAAAAGGCGTAAACGCTAATTCATAAAACTTTGCACAAATGGTACATTTTCATATTTGATTGTGCTCCCCCTGGTTCATTTTCATATTGAGTTGCACCTGTAAAACTACCCTTAAACTCCAATTGGAGGCCATAAATAGGGAGTGGGGGTGGGCTTTGAAACGTTTTGTCGATGGCTCCATTGTGTAACGTAAATACATCGTTGAAAAGCTTTCATTGAGCAGTTTCCAAAATATGACCATTATTTTTTTATATTACAGAATGGTGGATAAATGAATACCCGAATTTGGCATTATGCTTTTCACCTTTTTCCATTTCTGTTCCTAATCCATTTGGTTTAACTCTCAAGACAAATGTAATATCTTAAGTACATTCGAAGGAAATATTATGATTTTCTTATTAATTTTACAATTGAAAAGTTCTACGAGTATTACTAAAAAAAAGCATTGGCTTCTCTAGGCTTTCAGTGCATTTCCACTTGCAGGAAATAAGATATCAAAGAAACAGTAGCTCATTCAGTATCGTTTTACACTGAGGAAGCTAATTAAGGAGCCAGTGATCTATTGTTAAGTATTGTATCTGTAACAAATAGGTACTTCTCTCATCCTTCATTCTTTTGTAAGAACTATCAAAATAAACCAGTTTATATTTTAATTAATAAATTAAGGTTACAAAACTTAAATAATACAAGCCACTAGGACATATCGTTGTTATTTCCTAGGTTTATTTACTTCTCAATTTTGAAATGTTACACTAAAGTACCCTTATATTTTCCTTTTTAGCTGACTTGATCATCTCCCTAGTATGAAAATTAATATGCAACGACAGCTAGAATATTTATTTGTTTCATAATTGTTTAATGTTATGTAACGATTTTATTTCATATGCATGCCAAGTTATTGTCTTTAATTATATGGTTTCATTCTGTTACAAACGTAATTTCTTAGAGTCCCTCTCTTTTGCAAATTGTATTGTAATTGAACGAGCATTAATTAATTCCAAATTAATTAAAGAAGAAATGATTAGGACCTGTTTGTTCAGCACACGGATAAAATCAGGCAGTTTACATTAATTTCATCTTCCACTATATAAACTTGATAAATAATTATTCTAATTAAATTTCAATTATTTATTCAAATTCATTTCATTATTCCTGAAAAATTGTATTGTATAAATATTTATGATACCCCTGTCCATTAAGTTATATTATAAGAATTTTATATTGGCTCAAAATTGATTATTTATTTTCACAAAACTAACTCACTCACTTCTAAGACTATTGATAATAGAAAACCGAGTTCTAAAATAATAGAATGTGTATGATTTATTAAATATATATATATATATATATATATATATATATATAAAATATAATATAATTAAATGATTCATATTTTTAAAATATCGCATTACCTCTACATCTTACTCTGATAAAATTATTTTTCACTATTCTTATTGAAAGTAAGTTTTGTTTTGGTCAATCAGTAAAAGTAAAAATTCAAACAACAATCGTTCTATATAAATTATATATCAGCCCTTATTTTCCAAAAGTAATAAAATCTCTTAAAAACAAATTGTTCTTGAAATAAGTTGACGAAACTGTATACGAACCCGAAGAAATAAATATACTAATATATTTTATTTTCTGCTTGGTGGTGAGGGTGATGAATCAGCAAATACAGAACATAGTTTTGTGATTCCTCATAAATTATTTTTAAAAACGCTTAGCGCTTTCAGGAATTTACATTCCCATCAACAGAGCCCAGTGCGTTTATGTTATGAAATAACTAAAAAAGTCCGTCACTCAGGGGCTGCGTAAACTAAGCAGATTTCCCACGTGAAGTTATACAATAAAGAAATCTCCATACGAGAGCCGAACAGTTACGACGGAACTAGCTTTTGGTGGGAAACTCACTCGTCTCTTATCGGCCCACGTTTCATAAAAATGCAAATATCTCGGTTAATATTCAAGATAGAGGATAAATGTATAGAACCGTATTTATAGTAAATTTAATTTGCAATAAGATTGGTTCTATGCAAGTTTTTGATCCGACGTATGGTATTGGAAATATTTCGAATTTTCGAAAATCCCCCTCTAAACCCCCCCCCTCCCACCGATCCGATTTCAGCCATTAACAAACTTAATCTGTCTTTTTGCATAAAAGTTTAAATATCGAGATTGGTAACGATCAAACTAAAATTGCGACCGCTAGAGCATTAACAGACAAATATATATATATATATATATATATATATATATAATTTTGAACGGACCTCAATTTCGTCATCTCCTGGGTAGGATCGATGGACATTTGAACAAATTTTTCGAAAATCGCGTCATGAGTACGACCTCAATCAGCTAAAACATCACTTGATGTGGAACAGGGCTCCATCAAAACTAGTATTTGTAATACACAGATTAGAGAAGCTGTTAAGACGATGAGAAGCTATTCATAGATAGTCGATTTTTATTAAATGATTGGAGAAAGTGTTTTTTTTTTATTTTTATTTCATTTTTTTTTATTTTTAAATTTTTTATATTATTATTTTTATTTTATTTTTTTAATATTTTATCATTTTTTAGGTTTTTTAAATATTAATCTTTTAGCCTTCAATTATCAATTATTATTACTTTAACAAATAAACATTTCAGTGGTGAACATAAATTGAGTTTCAGCATCAGCGAGTTAAGTGGCCAGGTACACAACCTCATCTTACTAAGCCTAGAATTAGAATTTAAATGCTGTTTAACTGACCTAGCTCTATTTAACAGAAGCTCATCGTGTTTTGCATATAAATTGGTTCATAAACCTTACAAACCATGTCTTCAACTGCTTCTTTTCCCTTGTTATACAACAGGCATTAATGTTGCTATCTCATCAACTGAAGCACGTCAAGTGATGAAAGCACGCATCCAATCACAGAACAGAAACTAAATGTATCGTATTTATTCCACTTAAATGTTCTTAAAATATATTACAAGTTTTTAAATTTATTTTAAAGGCAAGAGTAACCAACATCCCATTTTCCAGACAGACTTTAGTAAAAAATGCCCTACATTTTCGAGGCTTTATACCATCTTTTCAGGAGCCATTCAGTTTCTACAAATAGAAACCATACACTTATAATATCTCAAAGATAATTTCATATAACATTAAAACATTTATAAGTTCTCTATCTATAATAATTTTAAATGTTAATTCAACCGCCCACTGGTTTTTTTTTATTTATTTATACAGGAGCACCAGCAACTAGGCGATTTGGCTCCAAATTTAACAATGTAATAAAATCAATAGAATAGAAAAATAACAGAAACTATATCAACAATAAAAAAATTAATAAATAAACTAACTATAAATAAACATTAAATACAAGTAATAAAACAACAAATATTATACTATACTACAAATATTACATTAAACTAATATTAAAGGTAACAATTTAAAATGGTTTTATTATATACATATATATATATATGTATATTTCCTATATAATACTACCTAAAATTATATTAAATTTTGCCTCTAAAAGTGCACTTGTTCATTAAAGTACTTGCAGACAACTTGGTTTATTTTTTTATTGATTCTGATTACCCAGTTTAATAGTAGATTAGAGTTTTGAATGTTGAAAAAAATAATCCATCCACGCAGATTCTGAAATCTAGCGTTAATCTGATTTCAGAAACTTAGAATTAATTTGCACATGACGCTATCTGAACAATCAACTTTAACAAATACAATTTTTTTTTCTTTGAGGCTTTCTTCTTCTTTCTTCCAAATATACTTTAAAGCCGTTTGAACGTTCAGCGATGCACTCATCAGACCTAAAAATTCTTTTCTTCAAAATAGATAAAAGAGATTCAAACAAAAAGAGATGTCAAAATCAAACAGAAGAGAAGTTAAATTTTACAAAACAAATTCAACTTTTTAGGGTGGTTTAATGTTGTGTCGATATGTGGGCTTCTGTCCATAAGACTTTCGTACATGTTATGTGGGATCTCCAAGTATTCAATATTCCTGAGTTAGTCAGTATGTATTTAATGGTCCAAGAAGCACAGTTTACTTACAGTTATGAAGTACGCGTTCCTTTTACACTCGTCAAAACGGATCTCCTGTACTGGGGAGGTCGTTGAAACTGAGATTCCCCGATGCAGGTTATGTAGTTGGCTTAAAATCGATGTTTTACACCAATACCTACAAATCGATTATTTCTCGACATACTTTAGAATAGATTACTTAATTGTAAGATTAAATGTTTTACAATACATTATTAAGATACTTAACTTATGTTTTCTTATTTGCGTTTCGTCTTCTAATTAAGGAGATTGAGGTCATACTCATGATTTTCGAAAAATTTCTTCAAATGTCCATCGAACCTACCCAGGAGATGACGAAAATGAGGTCTGTTCAAAATTATATATACATACATATATATATATATATATATATATATATATATACTAGCTAAGGTACCCAGCTTCGCTCGGGAAATCATTTAAGGCTGAATGATGATAGTATTTTTTTGGGCAAGGCTTCAATGTTTTCTACTACACTTCCGTCGCAGGCGACTTATAAATGAGAAATTTTATATTTGAAGAATAAATAAAAATGTGTTCCTAATCTATCCCTTGCCATTTTTTAACTCACCTTTTTGAATACTTCAAACCATAATCATGGATAGTATTTATTACAATTAAATATCGTCTATAATGAAACTTATTTCCTGCCAAGAACCAATCCGAGCACATATAGTTTAAGCATGTAAGGTTATATTCATAATAGTAGATCTCAGTGGTAATCACTTCCCGTAATGCCCAGCATTCCACAGGAAATTAGTAAACTCAATTAACTCTATTAGCCTCCGTCTATTTCTGCTCCCGCATTAGAGCTATCCACACTCTTCTTAAATTATTAATTCAAAATATTATTGTAATAATTTATCTACCTGATGGCATTAAA
Organism: Riptortus pedestris; assembly: GCA_019009955.1. Taxonomy (NCBI): domain Eukaryota; kingdom Metazoa; phylum Arthropoda; class Insecta; order Hemiptera; family Alydidae; genus Riptortus; species Riptortus pedestris. The sequence continues at coordinate 214,974,140 of CM032228.1, read as the reverse complement.
TAATAGTGTTACCCTAAAAATAATTTCAATTATATTCAAAAAGCTAGTCGAGAGGAAGAGATCGTAGCCGTCCCTGCAACCTAAGTAATACTTTAAACAGTCATATCGAGTTTAAGAGCTTTCTGTCTTTTGTCATAATGACATTAACGTTTAATTGTTATGATAGTACATATTTGTTTCAATAACATGAAGATATCGGAAATAAGATAGTATATAACCAAAATCAAAGAGTTTGATTCCATACTACTTCCCCTATCACTCCTTGAGGAAATTCAGAACGATTTTTTTTTAATTATACATTATACAAATTAAATAATGGAAATGCTCTTATAGTTTAAATTTCTATTGGAAATAAGTAATAAAGTTATTTTCTAGGGAAAATAAATAAATGAGGCGAAGGGGGAGGGGGATTTATAACCTCAATAATCCGAATCATACTTAGGACTAAATAATCGAAATAGATAAGGCTAAAACATAACATCATTTGTCATAATATGCCTATATTAAAAACACTTAAGTGTTATACACTTATTTAAATAAGTACTAATAAAATCGTCGACTCCCGCTATAGATTTAGCTTATATCCCGTATTTACTTCATTTTACGACATAAGTGAATGAAACAAAAGTTGCTCTAAATAACAAAGTAAACAACTTTTGTTATGTGTACCTTTGCAGAAAAACAAATAGAAAATAAAATATCGTGAATTTTTACTTCAGGCCTCCCTTATAACTCCCACTCCCGTTCGAACCTAAAAATTTTAATATAGCTTATAATCATGGGAGAATTAATGCTAATTGACATACCGAGTTTTGTTAAGTTCGAGTCAATCGTTAGCGCTCAATAAAATAGTTGACTCCCGCTTTAGTTTATAGTATATATCTCGTTTATACTTCGTTAAAAGTCAAAAATGAACATTACAAAAGTTACTCTAAACAACAAAATAAACAACTTTTGTTAGATTCATATTTGCAGAAAACGAATAGAAAACAAAATACCGCTATTTTAAATTCAGGCCTCCGTTACAACCCCCACTCCTGCCCGTCCCTAAAAATGTTAGTATGGCTTATTATAATGAAAGCATTAGTGCTAATACACATACCGAGTTTTATTCATTTCGGTTGGGTCTTTCGTCTCAAATAAAATTGTTCACATTCGTTATAGGTTTTTGCGTATATCTCGTTTATAATTCGGTATACGACAAAAGTGTATATAATAAAAGTTACTCTAAATAACAAATTAAATAACTATTGTTATGTGCATGATTGCCGAAAATGTAATAGGAAACGAAATATCGGTATTTTTATTTTCAGGCCACCCTTATAACCCCCACTCCTGTTCGTCTCAGAGAATATTATCATAGCCTAAAGTCTAAGTTGGGTTAGTAGTAATAAACATACCAAGTTTCATAAAATTCGGTTCAGCCGTTTATGCGTGAAAAGGTAACAAACAAACAAACAAACATACACGAAAGAAACAAAATGCAGTTATGGTGTCTATGACATGTGAAACGAAAAGTTATCGTGAAATTTCGCGAAAAAAATCAATGTACAGACAGAGGTTACAATTTTATATATATATATACACACACACACACACACACACACACACACACACACACACACACACACACACACACACACACACACACACACACACACACACACACACACACACACACACACACACACACACACACACACACACACACACACACACACACACACACACACACACACACACACACACACACACACACACACACACACACACACACACACACACACACACACACACACACACACACACACACACACACACACACACACACACACACACACACACACACACACACACACACACACACACACACACACACACACACACACACACACACACACACACACACACACACACACACACACACACACACACACACACACACACACACACACACACCACACACACACACACACACACACACACACACACACACACACACACACACACACACACACACACACACACACACACACACACACACACACACACACACACACACACACACACACACACACACACACACACACACACACACACACACACACACACACACACACACACACATACATACGTATATTTGTCTGTTAACTCTCTAGTGGTCGAAATTTTTGTTTGATCGTTACCTAACTCGATATTTAAATGTTTTAAGCAAAAAGACAGATCAAGTTCATTAATGGCTGAAATCGGAACGGTGGGAGGGGGATTTACGAAAATTCGAAATATCTCCGTTACTATACGTTGGATCAAAAAATTGTATAGAATCAATCTTATTGCAAATTAAATTTACTATAAATATTGATGCATACATTTATTCTCTATCTTGAATTTGCATTTTTATTAAAAGTGGGTGGATAGCGAACAAGAGTGAGTTTCTCACCAAAAGCTAATGTGGCCGTTTTCTTAACTGTTCGGCTCTCGTGAAATTCCTATATTGCCAAACTTCACGTGGGAAATCTGCTTAGTTTACGCAGCCCCTGCATGACAGACTTTTTTCTAAAATCGTCTGTGACCCTTAACGTTAAAGAATGAAGAATATTTGAATATTGAACAGAGAAAGATCAGTCTATTTACTGACAGAGTAATATAGAAGGAATAGAGTCCCAGCCGACATAGGAATCTTATCTCTTCCATTCCATAATACTTGAGTGTTCAATCTACTGGAAAGCCCTTCGTTATACTGTGTAGATAGCGCTGATTAGATAACAACAGGAACTGATTAACGCTTTTGCAATTAGTATCAGGATTATTGCTCCACTCATGTTTGATTATTTGGTGATTTGTGGATTCTGGATATCCTACTCTTGGGTGATTTGTGACTCGTTCAGTAGGACTCATCTCATAAAACCTCACAATGATTATGAAAAATTATTAGAAAAACTTTATTGGGACGAAACGTGATAATTGGCCAAACTGTGCTTCATAACAATCAATATATTCTCATTATTGACAGGATCAGTAAGCCTGCCTAATAGTCTTAAGGATCGTATCGTATGTACAAGAAATTTATCCAGTACGGCAAGTGGTACTTCTTGATATAACGAGAATTAGAGACTTTTTTTTAAAAAATTATTCTCAAGATACTAATGGCATGAATAACAAGCTTAAAAATCGGCTAGATTTTCCACCAATGTGTATTTCCATCTAGTATCAGAATAAGCTTCCTCCTCCCCGTAATAAGCTCAGAGAATTTTTAGTTTCCTATATCTGTAAGTTATAACATTAGTCAAAAATGTACAAATGAAGCTATAATTTAAAAAAAAAATAGATTGAGGAAGGTAGAGTGAAAGAGAAAGATGTATAGGAGGAAGGGAAATCGACTGTTAAAATTATGGAGGGAAATTATGCCTTTAAGTACTTATCAACGATGATATCTTAAATCGGTTTGCAGTGCCTTATAATTTATTTCTAATTATTCTGAGAATAATTATTCTAAGAATTAAAGGCTATTTCAGAGTACTGTTCCTCGGAAGGTTAACCACAAGTCAATGACTCAAAACTCACTTTCACTTTCAAGCTTAACGCACATATCATATATATATATATATATATATATATATATATATATATATATATATATATATATATAGAGAGAGAGAGAGAGAGAGAGAGAGAGTAGTGAGGGATTCACTCTGTGCAAATAAATAATGATCCATTTTGAGCCTATAAAAAGTTCGTATAATATAACTTAAGATTCAAGGGTGCCATAAATATTCATACAATGAATTATTTATAAAATAGAAGTTTTTTCTCATCAGGCCAATTGGCTTTTTGGCTTTTTACATCCGTTTTAAATTCTTTTTTTCTGTCCTTTAGTAGTCATAGAGCAAGCGTAGGTAAGTCTGTTCAGTAGTAAAGCCGCAGTAACAATTTGATCAGTTAGGTCAAAACGATTAGAGCAAGAGTTTGTTGTTCCGTGCCCAGTTAATAATTGTGCCAAGTAATAGTCTGTTGATGTTAATTTTTGTCCTAAATACTCTTTAATGTCTGGAAAAAAGTTATTTTAGGTGTTATCCTTTAGTAGTCATTTACCATTCCTTTTTCCATTTAATAATTGTGTCTGTTATTAATTATGTTTTTTAAGTGTGATTTTGTTATATATATATATATATATATATATATATATATATATATATATATATATTTATATGTGTGTGGGTGTGTGTTTTGTTTATCTTGGAGTTATTCCATTACACCCATCTGATCGTAGGTCCCACAGTGTAGGCCTTAATATAATTTCTATAAAGGCTATTTATATCAGTAAACCTCCTTGACCCAGCCTCATCCACCGTCTACATCTTTTCAAAGAACATAAAATCATTTGCCAGGAGCAGTAATTCCACGAGCGTCCAGATGATGTCGCCTCGACAACAGCAGTATGTATTTGAACAAACTGTTATGTGGGAATTAGAGATAATTTTCATGTTGTGGAGCTTGAAATGAACCACCACAAATAAATCGTCTGGCTATGTTTTGGCACAAAAAAAATCCCAGGAACAAAGCAGAGCAGAAGATTATAAGTCCTATAAACGAAATTTTTAATTGAAGAGCAGGGAAGGTTCAAAACGAGTAAGAGCTTAATTCTCCCAAAATTAAAATCCATATAAATAGAATATGCGAGATTTCTTAGGAAAGCGGAAGTAAGGAGAGGATTTTGGTAAGGGAGGAGAAGCGAGATAGAGTGAGTGTGAGACAGAGAGAGAGAGAGAGAGAGAGAGAGAGAGAGAGAGAGAAAGAGAGAGGGAGAGAGAGATGTTAAAGTTAAAGGAGTGGGGGAAGTTGTGAAGTCCCCCTCCCCCCGGTCTAACCTCAAAGCCACCGGGCACTAAGGAACACGACTAGAAGGTTATCTTACCTTCCTAACCACAATAGAGGTTATGCACAGGTTATATATGTTTAATTAATATACTCCACTCCTCCCTTTATGGGGCTTATTTGGGAAACTTCAAAGGCAAACAGAATTGTTTAACCCAAGTGGATCATCACTTAATTTGACTATATCCTATTTTCGACAAGAACTAAATCAATTCCTTTAGTAACAAGAAAGAAAATACATAATACCTTAATAAATTGATATTATATTCATTATATTCTTTTTTAAAAATCTGAATAAATTTTAATATATCTATTTTGAGGAAGTGGATGCCAAAGCAAGTAATGAGGTTAGATTGAGCTAAGCGAATTTCTCAAATGCAACTTATTGAACACATTTTGATTAATGTCTCATGAGTTAATACATTCTTTTTAACCCTCCGTCGGGCGCGTGATCTCTCAGATACACAGTTTCTATAGAAATATTTGCCACTCCTCCTAGCAGAGAGTGGTGGCGTAGTGCTTAGAGTTATGTTCTTTATACGTCTCCCCCTCAAGGTTAGTTGTGTCACTTTGTTCGATGGAGTCGTGTGTTTCACCTGTCATTTAGTTGTATCTCCTAGATACCACGCTCCCGATCTCGTTAGTTTTTTTGAAATCTGTATTTCATAAATATATAGATCAATTAAGTTTCTCTTTATTAAACGGAATCATATAAACCTATTTTTCTATTATTTTGCTCATAAATGAGCTTTCAAAAGAACTTGTACAAGAAAATATTGTACGATGCAGTGACTACTGTAGACGTTTACCACCCGAACTAAGGACGAAACTTGAAGAGTACAGAGACTCATTGGACCATACATTGAACTCAAGTACAAAACAGCATAAAAAAAAGTCATTCCGCTACAATGAACAAAAGAAATTGTTGTGAACCATGCGAAACTCAAAAAGAAATTTAGGTTTACTAATTACTCTTGTGAGATTTGCAAAACCCAAATTTGTTTACAACATAGTTCCATGCTTTGTCCTAATTGTAATGCAGCTCTGCAAAAGAAATAATAATTAAACTGGTATTTTTAAAAGGATTGGTGCATTAAAATTTAGATAATTTTTAATAAGTATTATCTAAAAGTGATTTCGTGCTACTTATTTTTGAATGAAGTTATATTTAGATAATTTGTTTATATTGTTCACAAACTGAAATGAATTATGTATGATTAAGACATGTGCATTTAAGCAATTTCGTTTGATATTTGTATTTTTTAATTATATTTTAAAAATCATCTTTCACGGTTTCAATAATAATGAATCTATAGCCAACTTGATTATTTTATCAACCAATATTTTTTTTATTATAATACTTATCAATTTTGAAAATTATTTACTTCTTTCAAACAAATACTTCCTCTGTTATGGTTTCTAATTACACACTGAACATTTTAGTGCAAAATATATATTAAAAAATTGTATTTCCGTAAAAACGGTTGAGGTTGTATCTCTGAGATACATGCGCCCGAAGACGGAAGATTCTTGACGCGCCAGCCAAGGGTTAATTCTCGTGTTTTTGATGTCTGTTATATGGCCTAATCATTCTGTGTAAAACTTATTTCAGATTTAATCTGAAAATGATATATTTTTTTAAATAAAATAGTATATTATTCAGTTTTCTCACGAGATGTTAGACGGCTAAGGAACTAATTGATCAGGATCAATAAAAAGGCATGTCCTCTACAAGTACGTTACGAGACCATGTTCCCTCATCATCATCATCATCAGCGCCTACTCACGACACTTTAAGAATAGCAATCATAGCATGATCAACATTGTAGAATACAGTCAAAATAGCAATATAAAAAAATGCAAACATATCAAGAAAAAAACAAGATAAGTAAAACAAATATATTCAACCATAAATATTTTTAAAAAACGTATAAAAAAGCGTAAATCAAAAAGTTAAAGACAAACGATACTATCTAAATTAAAGAACAACAAAGTAATTACTAGTTTAAAAAACTTATATTATTATTATTTATTAACGTCCACTTTTTGCAACTAAGGCTAATTAGGACGGGTTATCTACAGGCTAACACCCTTTCCTAGCCAGGGTGGGATTTAGGATGTTATTTAATGAATTTCGTCAATAAATAATTTCCTTTTCCCAGGCGAGAATCGAACTCGCCACTCTAGTTTTATCATGTGAGATAAAGGTCAACGCTTTAACTCACATGGCTAACCTGAGCCCCCCCCCAAAAAAAAAACTTATAGAATATTGCAATGGGGGTGAAGAAAAAAAACATGAATGCTTCCTACGGAGGAACTAGAGTAAACATGAGAAGAGAAAAAAAGTCCGTCACGCAGGGGCTGCGTAAACTAAGCAGATTACCCACGTGAAGTTTTACAATAGAGAAATCTACCTAATAACAACTGTAGTAGTAAGAAACCTCTAAACCTAAAACATTATTTAGGGCGTAATAACTCAGTAGTTCCTAGCACCAAAAAACAGTTAACCTAACCTCTAAACCTACTCACGAGGGACGAATAGTTAAGGAAAGGCCCGCCAGAGCTCTCGGCGGAAAGCCCGAACATAGCCTACTGGTGACCACACGCAGAATACAAATGCAAATATCTCGGTTAATATTCAAGATACTGAATAAATGTATAGAACAATATTTATAGTAAATTTAATTTACAATAAGATTGATTCTATACAATTTTTCGATCCGACGCATAATAACGGAGATATTTTGAATTTTCAAAAATCTCCCCTCTAAACCCCCCCTCCCACTGGTCCGATTTCAGCTATTAACGAACTTGATCTCTCTTTTTACGTAAAACGCTTAAATATGAAGTTTGGTAACGATCAAACAAAAATTGCGACCGCTAGAGCGTTAACAGACAAATATATATATATATATATATATATATATATATATATATATATATATATATATATATATATATATATATATAATTTTGAACGGACCCCATTTTCGTCATCTCCTGGGTAGGATCGATGGACATTTGAGGAAATTTTTACTCGCGTCATGAGTACGACCTCAATAGCTGATTTTCCTCAAGGGAAATCTGCTAAAAATTTGTTGGCGCTCAGGTTAGCCATGTGCGTTAAAGCGTTAACCTTAATATCACATGGTAAACCTAGAGTGGCGAGTTCCCGCCTGGGCAGAGGAATTTATTTAGTGACGGAATTCATTAAATAAAATCCTTATTCTCGCCCTGGCTAAAAAAGGGTGGTAACCTGTAGAATTAGCCTTAGTTGCAAAAAGTGGGCGTTAATAAATAATTTAATTTAATTTAATGCAAAAAATGTGCTTGCATTTCCTTTGAAAGTTTGAATAAGTCAGGTTTGTATGTTGTTTTTAATTTTAGGCGTGATTTCTTGTTCTGTTCAATAAGACAACTTCTCAGTTTACTCTTGTTAATGGTTATTCTTGAAAAAGATTGTTCGCATTTATATATGTAGAGCCAAAAAGGAAAAGAACAGCAAAACGAGGAGCCAAAGAGCTCTGGAGCCGCACATTGCCGACCACTGGCCTAGGCCAAAGCAGCTAAGCTCTCTATTTCAAGATCTCTATATTGTTGCATTAGTTTTTCTTTTTTCCTCTTCTCATTTTCTTCTAGTTCCTTTGTTGGAAGCATTCGTGGGGAGGAATTTCAACCAATTGCCATATAGTATATTGTTTTTTATGTAGTAATTGGTTTGTTGTTTTAATTTAGATAGTATCATGTGTTTTAACTTTTTATCTTTTTGACTTAGGCTTATTGTTTATATTTTACCAATTGGTTTAATATATATTGTTTGACTTTTCATTCTTCCAAATTAGATGTGTTTGTTAGAAATTGATGTTGTTGGCTGTTTTCTACACTGCTGGTTCTACATGCTATGTTTGTTATTCTTAAGGCGTCTCGATTAGGCACTGGTGATGAAGCTCGGCCCCTAAATGTGCACTCTGTATAATTAAGTACTTGTAGGTGACAAGGATAATTTTTATTTTTATTGATTCTGATTACCCAGTTTAATAGTAGAAGAGATTTTTGAATGTTGAGAAAAATAGTTCATCCACACAGGAGTTGAATTCTAGCTTTAAGCTTATTTCACAAACATAGGATTGGTTCGCACACGACACTATCTGAACAATCTACTTTAACAAATACACATTTTGTTTCCTTTGTGGCTCTTCGCAATATACTTTAAATCCGTAAGCATTTTCAGTGACGCACTCATCAGACCTAAATATTGTATTCTCCAAAACAGTATATTTAAAAAAAAAACATTTAACTTAATATAATTAGACAAAAGGAGTTCGGGTTAGCCATGTGGGTTAAAGCGTTGGTCTTAATCTCACACAGTAAACCTAGAGTGGTGTGTTCGGTTTTCGCCTGGATAATAGAAATTAATTTAGTTACTAATTCGTTAAATAAAATCTCTAGTTCTACCCTGGATAAGAGATAGAAAAGGATGGTAACTTGTAGGTAGCCCATCTCAATTAGCCATAGTTGCAAAAAGTGGTATAATAATATTTAATCAAAAACATTAACTGCCTTCTTAATACTTGTTACTATTTAATTTTTAATATGTTTTTATTTTATTGCTTAATAGTACTAACAGGGTAAAATAAACCTATACAATTTGACAAAAAAAAATATTAAAACTTGTCGTTAGATCGTAGGATGAAACCCTCATCACCAGACTCAAGCTATCAAAATGAGTTAATATCCTATGGGTAATGGGTATACGCTTTATCGATCTCACTCGGTAAAGGTTAAGTTCGATTCTCACCTGGTCAATAGGAATATATTTATTGACGACATCATTAAATAAGTCCCGCCCTGACTAGAACAGGGTGGTAATCTTTAGATAAGATATAATAGATAAGATAACCTCAATTAGCTTAAGTTGTCAAGACTGGTCTCTACCCCCTTTGGCGGCTTGTTCTGATTTTGTCCATTAACAAACTTTATCCGTAGATATTTAATGAATATTTTAAATAATCGCGTTATTAGCATAACTTAAATGCCTGAGTTGAAGGAATCCAACCAAACATTTGTCACATAGGTGCTGTATGAACTAATCAAATTACCGAAAAGCACTTCTACTAAAAACATTCTTTGTAAATTAACCCATTAACGCCCCGTGGTCCCTCTTGGGACTCAAAATCTGTATACACTCAGAATGAGCTGGGTAACTCCTTCCTGTCCCGGTCGTTTCTGAGCCTGTCTTAACACGTTCCTGAGTTCCCCCCACAGACCCTTGGTGGGTCAGTCTTCATTACTCTCGCGTCTAGTGAATATCACACCTCACTGAAAATGGAAGGAGCTGTGGATCTCGACTCGCTGCGACAATTATTGGCGTAAGTACCTATATATATTAATAATCTTCCTTTTCAATATTGCTTTCTTTTCTCTGATAGTGCTAGCATGGATTTATCTAATTTTTATGGGGTATTTACTATTTACAGCCCTTGTAGGCTTTACAAAAGTTGAGTGATCCCAAAAGGGACCACTGGGCTGTATGACCTCCTGTATTTTTTAAATGAGTGCATTCAGTAAATTCGTTATTTTTGTTTGCTATATCTATCGAGACTAAAACTTATTTACTACATGAAGTTAATTATTATTATTTATTCATTTATTTTTTTCAGGCCTGGCCTCACGCTACAGGAGGCTTTAGAAATTTTGACAGGGGATATCCCAAGCCATCTGCGGCCCCATTCCGTTTACGTTGAGCCCCCCATTCCAAATGAAAACACTGATGAGGAATCAGGAAATGAGGACGATAGCAAGGAGATGTCAGACACCTTTATAATACAGAGCTTCATTGAAAAAAATGATGGCTTCATCTTTGTACGGTGAAAGGATAATGGAGTATTGACCCTCGGATCAACCGACTACGGTGTACACCCACTATCATCTGTGAAACGCTGGTCAGCGGAAAAAAAGAAGAACATAAACTGCGATCGTCCATTGGAAGTTGCCAAATACAATAAAGGAATGGGTGGAACCGACTAAAATGGATTCCAACATAAATGTGTACCGTATTGGGCTCCGAAGTAAGAAATTTTGGTGGGTTGTGTTCACCTGGATAGTGGATGCCATGATACAAAATTCATGGCTAATATATCGCCAATATACAAAAATATCACAGCTGAAATTTCGGCGAGAAATAGCCATCAATTATCTCACCAGATATTCAACACAAAAAGTTCGTCCTGGACCCAGTGCACCCATCAAATCTCGATTTTTGGTGGACATGAGATATGACAACATGAATCATCTCATTCAGAAGATACCAGACAACAAGCGGTGGCGATGTGCTTTGGAATCTTGCAAATCGCGATCTAGATACATGTGTGAAAAATGTGGCGTAGGGCTGTGTGTGGAGTGTTTTTAACCATTTCACAGGGCTTGAATTTGTTTTTGTCTTAAAACAAAATTAAATTTGTCTTTTTTTAAATAAATAATAACGTATTTTTGACTTATTTGGTTTCTTTCCTCTCTTAAAAAACACAGGTGGTCAAAGTGCCCGGTGGTCCCTTCTGGGATCACTCTTTATCAAGACTTTCTCGCCAGTGTGCGTGTGAAAAAATTTTTAAAATATTTTTCATATGCTATAAGGATTCCAAAGAACAACCTCTGTAAACTTTATGAAGAAATTTAAAAAAAAATAATTACGGGCGTTAATGGGTTAAATATTCAATTGAAAATTGAAATAAATTTTCATCAGTGAAATGAGACACAGTGAAAATGAATTACAACATTGTTAATTTTCGGATGTAATTATATTTATATTATGCTTAAAATAAAATTTATTCTTAATTTAATCATTATTTCGGAAGAATAAATCCTAACTTTTTTTTTTATCAACTTAAACTCTGAAAATTTCATTATAAATGATTGAAGCAACTAGTAGTCGAAAGGAGGATGAAAAAATGAATTGAAAGAAAAAAAGGAAATGCAGGGGGAATAGACCATAATTGAGTTAGATTTGGTTTTGTTCTTCGGTTATTTTTTTATTTTTTTTTTAAACGAATCAGAGAGAATGAAATTTTCATTGACTTGAAACAGTTCGGTTTAGAAAGTTAGCGTTCAATATTCATGAATGTATGCGGTATAATTTAACGGATTTATGCCAACGTTTTCAGTATTCCCCTGAACGGACCATTTTTTGGAATTTAGTATTCAGAGGGCCCCGGAACAGGTATATCCGGAATAGGCTACGCTTTCAATATAAAACAGTTTTCAATCGCTTAATCTTGGCATTTTATTGGGATTCATATTTTCCTTTTCAATTTATTAAAAAAAAAAAATTATAATTTTAAAATAGCTTTCGAGAAAAAGCTGACATTTTTGTTTAAGTTTTGAAAATACCCCTTAAATTTGGTGTTCTACCGCATTATCAAAATCAATTTGTAGATAAACTAACAGAGATTATTGCAATTCACTCTATATACACATATAATAAAGAGCAAGGAACTTTATTGCTGCTGTAGGTTAAAAGTGAAGAAAAGCTCTGGAAAAGTGTAAAACGTCAAATAAATTTGTTCATATATCTGTTATTAATCGCCATTTTGAAAAAACGTTATACAACCAATCTTCGGAATAAATTAATAATTGCACACTAAAGCAGATTGTGATTTAGGGAAATTGACTCACATCCTTATGAATGGAAACTTTCTGATTTATGAATCTAGTTTACGTTAACGCTCTACCGGCTGTTATATATATAGATCGTTGCCTAATTATTTATTTAAACGTGTAATGTGAAACTAAATATAAAAGACTGAAATAAAACAAGCAGTGAAAATTATATGATACAAATGAACTTTATGTAACATCTATTGACAGCAATGAACTCAACGTTAGATTTTTTATAAGATAAGCGTTTTTGTGCACTTAAGTTATGTATGATGTCCTTATCATGATCAAGAGATTCTGACTCGTGATGTGAGAGGGGTTGGTAAGACAGTGTCATGATGGCAGACAGTTTCGTAATCAAAGTCCCGCAAGGTGGAATTTCTAGCTTACACATTCTTACTTCGCAGCTCATGAGAATCTATCTACTGTAAGGGGCATACATTTCCAGCACTAGTTCACAGCCCACGTGTCGTTCAGAGTCGACGCCCAATTGAATGCGTTAAGTCGTCGCTTAAATGCGACTTTGTTCTTTCCTCTGCCACTGAATGAGATAGCCGAATCACTCTTCAACAAATACAACAAAAAATTGTTTGTTTCTTAAGGTTTTTAGTGAGGAAAACTACTAGGTCATCATTGCCCGGTAATATACATAATTCTCGTTTTGAATAAATACTTGCATTTTGTGAGTAAATTCAGTTTTTGTAAATTTTAAAATGATGGATTTCAATAGACCAAACAAGGACAGAAATTTATGGTCTGTAACTCCTATACATCCATTATCCAGTTTACCACTCACGAGGAAAACTCAAAGTGGGTTCATCTTGGAAAACGTATTGTATTGGATATTTTATGGCAATTGTTAAATAAAATTAATTATAAGAGAAACTATAGAAAATAATCATAATTATTTTACGAATCTCATTCTCTATTCGTTAAAAAAAAATCAGTTTATATTCTGAAATCTTTGAGTTGGGAATCAATGTGGATCTAGCAAACTCTTGTAGTAAGTATATCGGTTCTCAAAAGACGGTTATTTTTTTTTACAAAAAATACATGTCTAGTTTGCAGATGCTGTATTGAGCTTGGCATACTGTACGAGTAAAGTCAACCCTGAGTTTATCAGAAACTTTTTATAAGATCTTAGGTTTCGTAAGCTCCTTACGCAAAAGAAGGCTTAGAGAAATAAATATTTCAAGAGAGTTGTCTGTCGATGAAGAATGCTTTCTTATTTCCTATTGGAAAGCACTTTCGCCAAAGAAAAAGAAAGAAAGAAAGAGGGATCTGGTATATCATTTATGGCGTTATTTATAAGCTCTCCTGCTTTACTATTAATTCGACCGTTTGTGAAGAGTAGACAGTTGTGATCTGAGAATTAAAATTGTATTGACAAATTCTTCTCGAGTAGAAATCGATTATATTTATCAAGGTTCAACAAATGACTGAAACTCTATTGCCGCGAAAATAAGTTTGAATAAAGAGGGAATAATAAATGCAGTTACCCTGTAATTCCATAGAATTTGGCACCTTCGTTTAATTAAATATAGTATTTATTTATTTATTTGTGTCCCAATTTAAGCGATTCACACATTTACTTGTTATAATATTGAAATAGTATAGGTAAACGCCACCTTATAAAAACCAAAAAAAAAAAAAAGTTAAAAAATCTATAGAGGTAGGTAAAAGTAAGGTTATTTATTTATTCTCCAGTGGTTAAATATAGATCTTTTTTAAATATAGTAAAAACGATCTTTATTCATTAAACAATGTTATTATGCAGGTACAATCATATGAGTTTATTGGTTTCAAAAATGTTTTTATAGTTTTGGTAAGCTCTTACAAAGATTCTTCTTTTACCTTTCTTTGACCAAATGTGTAAATATTCCTCTATTTTTTACCGCGAAGATGATCAATAAAAACAGTTTCTTCTTTATTGTATAGTCTCCTGCTAGTTTCATGAGATATATTCTACTTCTTCAGGGGCTATTCCTTCTTAGAAACAGTAAAAATCCTTCAAGCAAGGGCTGCGTAAACTAAGCAAATTTTCCAAGTGAAATTTTGATATAGATAAATCTATATATTTTTGCACTTAACACTGCCGTGTATGTTAAATGAACAAATAAAAATGAAAACGAGAAATCTTTCAGTCAATTTACATTTTAATAACCTCTACAACAAAAGCGTCTGTATTTGTAAACAAACATGTCAGCCAATCTCTCAGAGCTGAAAGATAGAAATACTTTTGACCGGAAAGAAAAACAATTACTCAAATATATATTAATTTTATTAAATACCATTTATGATATCTTGTGCTGCAATTTATAATGAACTGAATTAATTTTTATCTCAATAACTCTAAGTTTAGTAATCCGAGAACAAAAGACAGGGGGGGGGTATTCAAAACATATTGGCATGTATCTCATTTAAAAACACAATATATGGATGGTATTTCAGCTTCAAATAAGACGGTCAAAGCCAATACGTTGGCTTATTCATATCGTGCGATGTCGAAGAAGGGTTTATTGAGGGCTGAAAAGTACAAAACGCAAATATCTCGGTTAGTATTTGCGATAGAGAAAGAATGTATATAACAACATTTATAGGTAATTTAATTTACAATAAGATTGGCTATGTACAATTTTTTCGTCCGACTTAAAGTAATGAATATACACTCAACCGCAAAAAAAACCGGACACTTAGATTTAGTCTTATAATTTTGTTAAATACTTAATATATATGTATATTAATCTTTTTAATTAAAATAATTGGTTAATCTATAGGTTATTTAAACAAAATCTGCCAAAAGTGAAAAATTTTTATTGATTATTTACACAAAAATACAAAATAAAAAGATAAATTAACACATTTAAAAAAAAAAAAAATTATTCCTCATTTTTATTACAGTGAATGGTAGACTTAGCTACCCCAAGCGTTTCGGCTATGTAACGTAAGCTCCGGCCTTCCATCTAAGTTTGAAAGACCCATTATTCTGGACCGAAATAAAAATAAAACATTAATTAAAGAAAATGCTTGGTTAATAATTAAAGATGTTTAAATGTGCGAAAAACTACTTACAATTTAGAATAGATCAACTTCACGACAAATAAATCTAATCTGAGTTTTATCTAATTGTTTACTAATCCTGAAGGTATTAGTTCAATGGACTTAGACTCTAAATTCTCTGTAATAACTAGAATACCCACATAAAGAAAATTGCTGAAAATTAGCTTTTAATACGACAAAAATGAAGTGTCCGGTTTTTTTTGCGGTTGAGTGTATTTAGATTCCCCCTATAAATCCCTGGTCGGATTTCTGCTATTAACGATCTTGATCTTTTTTTTCCATAAAATTATTAACCCTCGGTCGGGCGCGTCAAGAATATTCCGCCATCGGGCGCGTGTATCTCAGAGATACAACCTCAACCGTTTTTATGGAAATACAGTTTTTTAATATATATTTTGAACTAAAATGTTCAGCGTGTGATTAGAAACCATAAAAGAGGAAGTATTTGTTTGAATGATGTATATAATTTTTAAAATTGACAAGTATTATAATATAAAGAAACGGTGGACGATAATTTTTAAAATATAATTAAAAAACACAAATATCAAAAGGAATTGTTTAAATGCACATGCCTTAATTATACATATTTCATTTCAGTTTGTGAACAATATAAAAAAATTATCTAAATATAACTTCAATCAAAAATAAGTAGCACGAAATCACTTTTAGATAAGACTTAATGAAAATCATCAAAAAATTTTAAAAATACCAGTTTAATTGTTATTTCTTTTGCAGAGCTGCATTACAATTAGGACAAAGCATGGAACAATGTATGGTCCAATGAGCTAGTGTACTCTTATGAGTCTCTGTAGTCTTCAAGTTTCGTCCTTAGTTCGGTTGGTAAACGTCTACTATCTCACAACGTCGTGCAATATATCCTTGTACAAGTTCTTCTGAAAGCTCATGTTTGAGCAAAATAATAGAATAATAGGTTTTTATGATTCCATTTAATAAAGAGAAACTTAATTGATGTACATATTTATGAAATACAGATTTCAAAAAAACTTACGAGATCGGGCGCGTGGTATCTTGGAGATAAAATTTAATGACAGGTGAAACTCACGACTCCGTTAAACACAGTGACTCAACATACCTTGAGGGGGAGTTCTCTAAAACACATAACTCGAAGCACTACAACACCACTCTATGCTAGGAGGTGTGGCAAATATTTTTCTAGAAATGTGTATCTGAGAGATACACGCGCCCGACGGAGGGTTAAATATCTAGTTTGGTTAAGATCAAACAAACATTGCGACCGCTAGAGCACTAACACAAATATACTATATATATATATATATATATATATATATATGTGTGTGTGTGTGTGTGTGTGTGTGTGTGTGTGTTGTGTGTGTAGCGGTTCCAATGGATATAGATATATAACAAACAAACAAATTAAGCTGGACCTTTTTTGGGGGTACCTATAAAGGTCAGCCTCCTTATCTGCTTTATGTAATTATTTCCATTTTCTAATATATATATATATATATATATATATATATATATATATATGTATATATAGAAGCGCCAGTAAAAAAGATACTGCTGTCATAACTGCGGTGAAGACAGCTGCCAGCGCTGTCGATGGAAAGGCACCATCTCTAAGCCTTTCAAAAGTTAAGTTTATATTTTGCCATGCTTCACTTGAATACCTATAATGTTTTCCCTTTCCTGTGCAAGTTGTAATTAAATGTTTCTGAGAAAGCTATGAGGCTAATGCAGCATACCAAAACTTCCAGTTGGTTGAATAATATTGCCAAGTCCTTTGCTGCCTATTTATTTCAGTATAGTACTTTCTAGAAAGAGTTTCTGCATATACTTCCAATCTACAGATAGTAGAACCTTGGGTACCCTGGAATAATACCGGAGTACTTAAACAGACTAACCTTTCAGTCTGGATGTATAGCCTGAAGAGTCGACCGAAATTACTTACATCAAATCAAAAGGCTGCAATGGACTTGATAATATTATTCTACCTATTAATAATTCAATGTTTAACAATGAATAAAGCTGTAGCTTCAATATTTATTAATCAGGTTCTTCGCTGTTAGTTTCGGCTCTTTCTATTTCTCAAATGAGGACACTGGAAGAATAGTGAGACAGACAGACGTTGGGGGTAACAAAACAATCCCAAAGGGAATACTATTTGATGAGTTAAGGACATTCCTAAATGAGTAGGTCTGGAAAGGGAACGGTTAGAACTGTTCCTAACGAGCCCATCCGTTTGTTCCTTCTCTATACACCCCTTTGTTCTATACACATAACAACACTTTAGCTTACCTCTTTTTTCTCTTTCACACAAACCTCTAAAGCTCCTTTAAACCTAATGTTTTTGCCCATTTTTCCTTTTTTTATAAAACTTACAGATTTTTTTTTAAAGAGAATATCATTATTCAAATTCGTTTATTGATAAAGTTATTGTAAGTTAACGTAACAACAAAAGTCTATACCTCCATAAATTAAGCCCACGTACAGAATTCCATCTTCGTTTTAGCTATCTTGTAACAATGATATGGATATATAAAGAAATGTTTTGAAAACCTTATTATGAGTACAACTGATACATGCTTACATAACGACTTTCCTAAAAGGATGGATATTTACAATTTAAAAAATAAAATTGATACATCCTCCTTCCCCTTCCGACCATTCGGGACGTTCTACAGGTATTTTGTTATTATTATTATTATTTATTAACGTCCACTTTTTGCAACTTAGGCTAATCGGGACGGGTTATCTACAGGTTGCCACCCTTTTCTAGCCAGGGTGGGATTTTTGCATGCTATTTAATGAATTTCGTCACTAAATAATTTCCTTTGCCCCGGCGAGAATCGAACTCGCCACTCTAGGTTTACCATGTGAGATAAAGGTCAACGCTTTAACTTGCATGGCTAACCTGAGCCCCACTCTCTACAGGTATTTATGAGAGCGATTATGACTACAGAATCCCATTTCTGATTAAATACAAACAAAGTTATTTTAAAATACATTACCAATATCATTTCCAAAGTCGAATCCCTTAACTTGGGGAAAAAATCACCTAATCCACATTATTAATACGTTAATGGAAAAATTACCTTTTGACATTTATAAAAGTCTTCTGAAATCGGTTTCCCCTTCCTCGTATTTTCCATTTTGTTATAATTATTATTATTATTATTTATTAACGTCCACTTTTTGCAACTTAGGCTAATTGGGACGGGTTATCTACAGGTTACCACCCTTTTCTAGCCAGGGTGGGATTTTAGGATCTTATTTAATGAATTTCGTCACTAAATAATTTCCTTTGCCCAGGCGAGAATCGAACTCGCCACTCTAAGTTTACCATGTGAGATAAAGGTCAACGCTTTAACTCACATGGCTAACCTGAGCCCCTGTTATAATTAAGTGCAACGTGAAATATCGTTCATATCATCAACAGGGACAGAAAGATTTTTTTATCATTTATAGTTGGCAGTATGTTCTTTAACAGCTGTGCTTTCTCAGATAATTTACAAGGAATGTCAGATATAAATCTCAAGTTGTATTTCAACTATGTAATATAGGTATTATTATTTGGTATGTACATTATTTGAGGACAGTCAACAATTTCCCTAACAACTATTCTAAAACAGCCTTGGCGGAGTAAAATAATCCAAGCCTCCTAAGAAGAAACAATGAAAAATGATTTTCACATAATGAAATAAAAAATGTAACAGAATGTGTGAGTACTAACTGGCAATTAAAGAGACTTTATAACTCGTATGTTGCTGGATGTAGGAGTGCAGATTGGGGAAACAGGTATAAAAACAGGAAGTCTTCCTACCAATTTCTTTATTAAAGCAAAAGGCCTTTCGGCACTAACGTGCCATCATCGGCTGCTAACTGCAAAACAAAAAGGAAACCCGTCTAAGGCCATTTGATGTATAAGAAACTTACATTTAATATTTTTTAACCTAAATAAAATTACTGATATCAGTCTTAAAAATTGTCTTACCTTAAAAATATTAAAATCGCTGTCAATCATTTAAATTAATAAAACATAGTTTAATTAATTTAAAATAAAGTTAAAATCAGATAATACTTGAATAAATATATACATATTACGGACTTAAAAAACGTCCATATGGTATAATTAAAATTCCTATAATTTTACTACTAGCAACTAGCAGAGGGTCAGAACTTAGCATTATTTTCCAATTGCACATTTATGCAGATACCGCTCTGTCTCTTCAACTCAAGGTAAAGGAGTTCCAGTTTTTGAATTCGTTTATGGTCATGTTTACTTGTCAATAGAGCTACCTCGTGTGTGCCTTTCTCGTCTTTTTATTTTACCAAATTTTAGATGAACGTTGAGTCCATCCTAGATAATTGCTCCTGACACCTTTTCCTTAATTTTCTTGACGTTCTGCCCGCATAAACGGCCCCACATTCTCCACATTCAATTTTGTATATAACTGTAACTGAGTCATTCAACTGACTTAAATAGGATTTCCAATTATTTGGATTTGCGACCGATTTTCCTCCGTCTAAAGATTCGCTGGATGTTCTCAGAGACGAATCCCAGATAGGCCAAAAAGCACCACCTTTCAATTTCTGAGGTATCCTCTGGAATGCCCAAACTCTTCTTAATTCTAGTTACCTTCTTTCTCTCGATCATTCTATCCGCCATGTGTATGCTATACCCATTAACCAACGCCACGTGGCGAATAAATTTTAACTCGCGAGAGTATTCCTCTCCAGAACTCGATTATGAGTATGAGAAGAATTTAGACCGCCTGAGAAAAACTAACTGAAACTCAAAATTAAATAAAGTGGGGCCCCTTATATATAATCTAATAGAAGCCAGTCTAGAAAAATTATAGAGGAATAATGGTATTATAAATTTCCCAACATAGTTGACCAAAAATATCCTAAATGTGGTATATATACACACAGATGTATTATAAGGGTTTGATGTCATGAAACAAATTAGTGAACCACACAAAGTTTCTAATATAAATCTCCCTCCTGAACCTAGTCACACACCAATGTTGGAACCTTTATTCGCGCATTCTGCTGACCTAAAATTCGGATCGACCCAGTGCCTATTTTTATCTTCACCTTAGTTGAGTTATTGTTAGAAGTTCCCACACTCCTAAGCCAAGTGGGTAACGTACTAAGAGATATGCATAGACACCAGTTGACGTATGCTCACACACAATGCTTTAGTAGACAGCCATGTTAAAACTACATCAGTAACTTCTCTTGGTGGCATTCTCGGAAAAGAACTAACCTCCGGATACCACTTTTAACGATCTTGTTCCGGTTGAGTTGGTACCCAATGTTCTTGCATTAGCATTGAACATTTTGTCTTATTTGCTTGATACAATTTTTCGATCAAGACTTATAATAAGAGAGATATTTTAAATTTTCGAAATTTACACCCCTCTAACCCTCTTCTCTCCCTCTGGTTCGTTTATATGGATTTTGCAAACAATCAAACCAAAATTGCGACTGCTAAAACGTTAGAGACAAATATATATATATATATATATATATATATATATATATATATATATATATATATATATATATACATATTTTCGTCATCTCCTTGGCAAGATCAATGAGCATTTGAGGAAATTTTTTCCTTAAGTGAAATCTGCTAAAAATATATTAAATAGTGCCTAACAGGGGCTACAAAGCAGGGGCCACCTTCCTGTGGGCTCTCCTAATAAGTCCACTGGAGGCTGTCCTATCACACGTTTCACTAACAGGGGCTTAGAGTTGCCGGTCTATCTTGAAAATTAAGCAAGACATTTCGAAAAGAGGCCGAGAAGGAAATCTATAGGTATTACGATATCAGTAGTGGAATGTTATCCGAATATGTTATCTATATTGCAACCCTTATTATAATTTCAAATTTTTTTTATGATCTATTTAGTAATACCCAGCTTGAAAAGCCTAAGTACAAGACCACATAAGGACAATTCTGTAATTGAGGAAAAGCGAAACTCTATACAAAAATGAATATCGTGAAATGTAGAAAATAATGAATTCCCGGAAAAAGATTCAGTTACAGCACAGTTGTTGACTTTTTTTTTCATTATCATTGACCTCTGCTTTTGGAAAATAAATTGTATGTGAAACAATAATTTAGAAGGAAACTTTTGTCACAAAAATTAACTGTGTTTTCATTTAATTTCACTGACTGAAAAATGAAACGAATGTTCCATTTTCTTGAATAATTAGTCTCACAGAAATTTGTCGGTAAAACTAATTAACCAATTTTTAAAAACAATATTTAAATAACTCCGTTCGTAGAGAATCATTACCTGTATATTCCGCCCAAAGTATTTTATGATATAAAAATTACGAACTTTTGCTTCAGTGAGAACCACTTAAACGATTAAAATACAGAGAGTGCTTAACGAGCTCAGAGTGGATCAGTTACAAACTTGAAGAAGCTTTTCACAGGAAAAACGTCACTAAAACCTTCCGCCATGAAAATAAATAAGCTAGGAATATCAAGTACAAAATAATTTTGAAGCCAAACAAAAATAAACACTGTTCACCTTTCAAGAATGAATTAATTCGTCTAACTACGTTTAGTAGTGATTACTGAGTCTCTGTCAAATAAGTACTGTAGTGTAGTACTTAATATATTTTACACTGACGTATGTTTTAAAACTCATTGTTACCTCCGTCGAATTAAACGTTTATATACATTTAATAATCATTAAGTTCTCGCTCCCCATTAAATACTTGGCGCCAATGTTGTTCAATCTCTCCTCGGAAAGATTGTTTTGTGAGTCGGAATTGTATAGTCCTATAGGCATTAAAATCAACTGGATATCCACCATTGACAATATTAGCTATGCAGATGATATTGTGTTAACCCTCTGGAGAGCGCGCTGCGGCATTTGGACCGCAATCTGACCATCTGTCAAAATACTAGGAGTAGAAATGACTTCAGCGGGCTGGGGGTTCCAGGTATTTGTATAACAACATGTTCTGACATGTTGAGTCGGTTTTCTGAGGGCTAAAAAAAGTTGCTACCTTTGTGGGACACATCGCAATAATAGAACATGCAATATGTGCCAAAGGAATTTTTGCCGAAATCACAGTATCCGTCAAGTAACGTGCAATAATTGTCAGGGAAATGCTTTATACGGGGAAGAAATTTGATTTTTCCTAGTTCCTAATTGATAAATTACATTTTTTTTCTTGCAAATTTTGAACCGAATATTTTTTCTGTATTTGATCGCTTATAACCTTGAACTTATTTTTTTATTATATTACTAATATACTATTACTCTGTATTTATATTACAAAATGTTTTTTCAAACTTTATGAAAATAATTAATAATTTTGCTCTATTTTTAGTCTGTAAAATAATATTATAAAACATAAAATTATTGTTCCTATACCACTATTCCTACGTTCCTGAATATCCTTTCTATGTTGGCGGTTATTTATAATAAACAATTTATTATTAAAATATCTCAATCATTATTCTACCTATTGCAAGGTTGATTTTTATTTTCCAAAGCTATTTATAAAAAAAAATGTTAGCCATCCTTTACTTAGCAATATGATAACATATAATTTTCATGCATTAGAATTACTGTAAAACCAAAGCAAAAATGAATAAACAACATGAATAAGTAAGTTATTGCTTATTTTCTTCTAAAAAATAGAAAAATCAAAATGCGGTCCAAACTCAAATAGGCGCGCCCGCCCGACGGTTAATCACGGATTAAGCAAACGAGTTTCAGGAATTGTTGTCTCATGTGAATGAAACAAATGTAAGATTGGACCTGAAAATTAATATTAAAACAACCCCCTCTCCCTGTTCTGATTTCAGCCGTTAACAAACTTCATCTTTCTTTTTACATAAAACAGCTAAATATCTAGTTTAATAGTGATCAAACAATACTTGCGACCGCTAGAGGGGAAATAGACAAATATACGATTTTGAACGGATCTCATTTTCGTCATCTCCTAGGTTGAATCGATGGTCATTTGAAGAAAAATTTCGAAAATTACATCATGAGTACGACTTCAATAGCTGATTTCCCTTAGGGGAAATTTGCTAAAAATATGCTACTTGGGACATATTATGAGAATAAAACGACATGAATTCCTATCCTGCAAGGTAAAATCAAAGGAGGGGGTGGGGAATAGGAAGAAGGAAACTGTCCTTGTGGGGAAATAACAGACAATACAACATTGTTAACATCTGTAAAGTGCTGCAAATTGTCAGAAGAGTTTGACGAAGCCTACGCGAGAATTTGCAAGGCATTCTAAGAAGAAGAAATAATAGCTCGTATCGAGTTATTGATATAATTCGGTCTTGAGGAACAGGATGTTAGGATAAAATATACCCTTATTATTTTTTAAATTTGAACAATACACGTCTTACAAATATTTAGAGACATCGGAAATATTTCACTGTTGCTTTCTATCTGTGTCATTACCAGAAATGTAACAGATAGAAGACCACATCCTGTAGAAAGCTTAATAAATTAATTACACAAAATATTGACACGAATAACATCTTATAAAACAAAGAATAATATGTGTACAACCCAAGAGTATAACAAATGTGTACACGTAAGGAGACACACTGAAGGAAGAAAGAAATCAAAAGAAACAAGAGAGCTGGCAGACAGGAGGACAGCTGATGGTCCTGTTTGGTTACGCTATGGATTTTAATAATTACTTTACCGGTTATACTTTAAAAAGTCCGTCACGCATGGGTTGCGTAAACTAAGCAAATTTCCCATATGAAGATTTACCATAGAGAAATCTCCATACGAGGACCGAACAATAGGTAAACACATAGGTCTGTCAACTACTCAGAGCTGACAAATAGATAGACATATACTGCAATTTATAATGAATCAGAATAATTTATATTTTTATAACTCAAATTTTAGTAGTCCAAGAAGTAAAGAAGGGGGGGGCGGATGAACAGGACGTATTTGCATAAATCTCAAAAAATAAAAGCTGAATCGACAAGAAAGGTTAGAAGCTTCCACCAGAGCCGAACAGTTACGGAAACGGCCGAACTAATCCGAACAATACCCGATCACATGTCCCACGCACTTAATAAATATGCAAATATCTCGGTTAATATTCGAGATAGAGAATAAATGTATATAAAAATATTTATATTAAATTTAATTTGCAATAAGATTGGTTCTGTACAATTTTTGATCCGATGCATAATAACGGAGATATTTCTAATTTTCGAAAATCCTCCCACTCTAAAGCCCCCTGATTTTTCTTTTTGCATAAAACGGTTAAATATCGAGTTTGATAACGATCAAACAAAAATTGCGACCGCTAGAGTGTTAACAGACATATATATATATATAATTTTGAACGGACCTCATTTTCGTCATTTCCTGGGTAGGGTCGATGGACATTTGAAGAAATTTTTCGAAAATCACCTCATGAGTACGACCTCAATAGCTGATTTCCCTTAAGGTAAATCTGCTAAAACACTGATTATATTGGACACAGTTTTTTTAATCACAGCTGTCCGTAAGACATAATAGTATTTAAAACATTAATTCAAGGATGCTCAACTGAATACCAATATTTCAATGGCCGTGGCACTGGAAATGGTTCTCATTGCAGAATCAGTGGTCTGAAAGTAGTAGTCGGTGCAGTGAGGTATAAAGTGCGGGGCTGTCGTCAGCATCGATGACTCTGACCTCTCCACGATGTTATAATCTAAATACAATTTCATCCACTGAAGAATATTGAATATACTCAGCAACTGTGAACAACAGCTAGTTCTGAAGAGAAACCGCAGCAGGGCAACTTGCAATTGGTTTTCTTACACCACAATGAGAAATTCAACGGGGCGCAATATTTCTCTTTCTAAACCCCCTCTAAATTTAATACAGTTCCATTAATTGCAGTATATGCTTGCTCACGTCAGTTTTTCTGCTACGCTTTTAAATAAATACTTCTTAATCAATGGGCATTTCCTTATCCAACTCAATAGTTTTGAAAAAATACAAACAATTCTACAAAAAATAAAAAAATATAATAAGAATTATTTCTGGTAATTGTCTCTAAGGTCGATATCATTAAAATTAAATGAAAAAGAAAGTTTTTGTTCAATTAAAAAGAAAAAAGTCCGTCACGCAGGGACTGCGTAAACTAAGCAGATTTCACATGTGATGTTTTACAATAGAGAAATCTGCATACTGGTAACATAACACCACCCTGAGTAATTACAAACGGTAATGAGAAATCTTTCAGTCAATTATAATAAATTCAAAACTGAAACGGCTTCTGAATTGTAAGAATAATTTATATTTTAATAACTCAAATTTTAGTAGTCCAAGAACTAAAGAAGGGGGGAGGTGTACAGAACGTATTTGCATAAATCTCACAAAGTAACGAAGATAAGGTAAGGTTAGAAACGTCAGGTAAGGTTAGAAGAAGCTTCCACCGAAGCCGATCAGTTACGGAAACGGCCGAAAAAATACGAACAATACCCGACATTTCCCACATACTTCATAAAAATGCAAATATCTCGGTTAATATTCAAGATAGAGAATAAATGTATATAACAATATTTATAGTAAATTTAATTTGCAATAAGATTGGTTATATACATTTTTTCGATCCGATGTATGCGGAGTATAATAACGGAGATATTTCGAATTTTCGAAAATCCCCCCTCCCTCTGGTCCGATTTCAGCCATTAACGAACTTGATCTGTCTGTTTTTTTTACATAAAAAGGTTAAATATATTCGTAATGATCAAAAAAAATTGCGACTTCTGGAGCGTTAACAGACAAATATATATATACTTTTGAACGGACCTTATTTTCGTAATCTCCTGGGTAGGATCGATAGAGATTTGAAGAAATTTTTCGAGAATCGCGTCATGAGTACGACCTCAATAGCTGATTTCCCTCAAGGGAAATCTGCTAACATTTAACAAAACCAACAGTGAAAGGTAGGAATATCAGAACAATTTTGTGTAAAATTATTCATCAAAATAAATCATTACAATATGCTTAACACTGTGGCAATTTTCTTAGCCTTTGGGCTCCCCTCCCCCCAACTCAAACCTCTCCTACAGTATAGTCACCTCCTTTGAAAAATCGTAAAAAAATTGACCATAAAAAATCTTCAAGTTGCGAATAACGGCCTTACAGGGTAAAAACTTTCTTAGTATTGAAATTTTCTCAAGAAAGCTAATTATTTTAGTTATCTTTAATTGGAAGAGGTATTATACCTGATTATGATTCATCACTTATAATATTATTTCACATCTTTCATTTTCAATATACTTAAAGTAAATATTTTTTAAAAACAAATTAAATAAAAAAGGAAGATCAGAATGTTCTCAGGACGCATTTCTGCGAAATGTTAAAATCGAAAAGGCCTCCAATGAAGCATTTGATAGTATGAGAATTTGTCATTAACTAACCGCTCGCCAGTTAACAAACTTCAAAATTCTAATCCGATTAATCACTCATCATCTGCTAAAATACAATGAATAATGATGAAAGAATAAACTGCACTGTTTCATATGATTTTGATTAAAACCTATAATTTGTGTGTATGATAATTTTTAAAACTTGGTACTGCAGTTTAAGGACTCTGGATGGTGGAAATGAAACGGATGTGTGTTTATTTATTTTTTAAAGATCTTAAGCCACTCTCAACGGAGAGTTTTTCGTAGCGAGTGAACCACTCAATGAGCAATAACTGTTAACCAAGGAGGGCCTAAAATGTGTTCCTTGTAGCTGAGGGATGAGAAGAGGGGAGGGGTGGGCAATTCATCATGGCTGGCTAGCCTGTGGACAGGATATACGAATGCCAAAGCCCCAAGTTAGAAGGATTTACTTGCAAGACTCCGGCTACACCGCTAACGCATCCAGTATCTGGGGAAATAAAAATCTTTCTGGACAGACTATTTTTGCCTTCAGCAAAATATTTCTAATTTCTGGTTGGGTGCAATAGTAAAAAATAACGGATACAGAATGAACCCAATGATTGAAACGACAAGGAATGTTAAAAGGTGAATTAGGGATTTTTTTTAAAAAAAACAAAACAAAGTAGCATCACATTGGCTTAAAATGTTTCATTTTATATGTTTTGATTACACTAAAGAAATTTCTGAGTGCGAATTTATGAGGGGTACAATATATTATTTCTTTTAACGGGATAATAAATGTCTTGAAGATTTTTGTTGCTTTACAAGGGAAATACAAATATATGAAATAGTCAACGAATTAAAACAAAAAACGACCGCATGAGGTAATTTTATATGTTGGGAGATGTTATGTATCAAACAACGCCGGACTTCACTGGAGGAAGAACTTGTATAAAATGATTGAATTTATCACCAGATATTTTCGTCATTGAGGCAGCTCATTTCATGATGGAGCAATCATGGAGTCAATATCTCCGCGTAAAGGGACCAAAGCTATTAGAATTTAATAACATTTTTTTCTGAATTGCTTTGTTATTGTTTCTATTCTCATCCAAATGTATTGGTTGCCGTTTAATATATATATATATATATATATATATCTTCTTCCATACAACAAAAGAACTGCTACAAACAAACGAAATTAATATCAGGGGAGGGATTAATTCATGCAAAAGAAAAATATTTCCCTGGGTTTTTAAATTAACAATCTTCTCCAGCTAGAACTCTATTAAAAGCCAATAGTGGGTTTTTAATTGGCATCAGAAAAAAGATCTACATTTCTTGAACACTAATTCATCCGGTTGCATAGGAATATTGCTTCCTATAAGCCTTCAAATATTCATTATTTTTTACTATTTTTCATTGTCTTTATCTTATCAGAAAAAATTATTGAACCGGCTAGGATTCAAGCCCAGTACTAGCGACATTGTCTGCAAACCCCTAGCGTTATCTATATAAATAAAACTCTTGGGTTTTTCTGATATTTTATTTAAATTCGGAGGTTATAATTTTGTTTTATGGATAAATGGTAAATTAAGTGCATCAGAACATTTGTTTTAATATAATTTAATAAGAATACAGGAAGTCATGTGATATGGACTTAACATTATTGTTTATTATAAAAGATCTTATCAAGAATGTTCTATGAAATGTTTCGATCCTGTGGATCTGTGGATCGGAGATATTGTATATGATTTTCACAAGAAATAACTATAAATAAGAGCAGCAGATCTATTTGTTTAGTTAATTTCATAGAAGTACAATGAAGTAGCGTAATCCCCGCAAAAGATATATGCTTTACTTCAACCAATAGGAGTGAGAGAGTTTACTTGGAAGTCCAAATTTATGTTTTTCGATATCATCATTAATCGGAAAAATGTAAAGAACCTAATGAAAAAATAATACTCTTCACTCTTCGTCAAATACTCATTCCATGCTTTTCACTTAAAACAATAATTTAACAGTGGCCTGACAATACAGTGATTATTTAGTGCATAAAAATTATATCAATTTTTTTACAAATAGCAGCTAGCCTAAACATAAATTCGTCTAATTGCCATTTTCTACATCACCAGCAGAACAACTGAATAAATGTACGTCTATTATATATGTGCAAGACATTTATGTTATGTAATGAATAACAAGGGATTGCTTTCGGGCATATGATAATTCAATATTTATTTTCCCACATAAGACCATTTCTATTTCAACCCGGCAACGAGGTTTAATGTTGGTATGTAGTAAATTATAGCTTTTTCCTGAATTATTACGTCCATTTTTCGTTATGTAGTTTTTATTCCAACCATTTAATTCTCCCAAACAAAAAAAAAAGAAATTTTTCTCCTCAGGTTTACTTACAGCCATATGTTTATCTTGTTACAGGTGAGTTCTTATGACTGGTGCCTGATATAATACTTTATAGGATTTATATAATATTGTTGCCACACTATAAGTAAGTACTGTATTTATTTTTATACTTCTGTGAATAGCTCAATATTAAAAATCGAAGTTAAACTCTATATTGCAGACGTTACTAAATATTAAAGAAGAAGTCCTCATTTTTTTTTTTTATACAACTAAATTTATAGTATACTAGCTAAGGCACCCGGCTTCGCTCGGGAAATCATTTGAGGATGAATGATGATGGTATTTTTGTTGGGCAATGCTTCAATGTTTACAACCACACTTCACCTCTGGGCTCAATTTTTTCCCGTGAGGGTCAGGCAGGCGTCTTATAGATGAGAAATTTTACATTTTAAGAATCAATGAAAATAAGTCTCTCTCCACTTCTTGACACATCTTGAATAATTTAAATCACAATCATGGATAGCATTTATTATAATTAAATAGCATCTATAATGTACGTATTTCTTTACAAGAACCAATCCGGGCTTACTAATATACATAACATTATATACATAATAGTAAATGTGAGTAAAACAAAATACAACATTTCACAGGAAATAAGTTAACACGATTAATTTTTTTAGCCTACCCACAACTTCCTCTCCTGGTTAAATGTTATCAACATTGCTTTAATAAAATTACTTCCTCAAAACATTAAAAATTTCGAATTTTCCAGTAATTTATATTCCTTTACAGTAATTTACATACAAATCATATTTTGGGGTAAATATATAATTGTGATAGCCTAAAAATAATTTAATTTATATTGTAAAAGCGAGGTGAGGGAAATAGATTGTAGCAACCTCAAATCACATTAAATTTAAACACACAGGAAATAAGTTAACACAATTAACTGTGTTAACCCCTCGACAACGTCCGCTCACGCTTGAGTTTATCAGCATTGCTTTACTTTATTATTTATTCAAAACATTAAAAAGTTCCAATTTCCTAGTAATTTATATAGCTGGAGTAAATAAATAACAGTGGTATCCTAAAAATAATTTCATTTATATTTTAAAAGCGAGGGGAGGGAAAGAGATTGTAGCAATCCCCCCCCACCCCCGCAATCTCAAATCATATTGCCTTTTGATATAATGACAATACCAAGTAACGTTTAATAGTTATGGATAGTACAAGATCAATTCAATATTATGGAAAAGGATAATATATACCACAATTCAAGATTTCCGCTATCCCACGTTGTGCAAATTCAGCTAGACTAGGTTTAAATAATAAATTATACAAATTGAATAATCCAAATTAAAACACTTTAATGAGTACTAATAAAATTGTTAACTCTCGTTGTAATTTTTATTATAGAGCTGGGTTATGGTTCGTTATACGACAAAAGTTACTCTTAATAACAAAAAAAAACCTTTGTTATTTGCATGTTTGCCAACAAATCAATACGAAATAAAATGTCTCAAATTTTTTTTCAGGCCTTCTTCATAACCCTCACACCCGTCTAAATCTAAACATTTTAATTTAAATTATAATAATGGAAGAATTAATGCTAATTCACAAACCAAGTTTTGTTAAGTTCGGTTCAAACGTTTGTGTCCAATAAAATTGTTAGACCCCGCTCTAGTTTTTAGGGTATTTCTCGTTTACACTTTGTTTACGACAAGAGTGGATATAACAAAAGTTACTCTAAATTACAAAATAAACAACTATTGTCATGGGCATATTTGCTGAAAAACTAATAGGAAACGAAATATCACTATTTTAAATTTCAGGGCTTCCTTCCAACCCGCACTCCTGCCGGTCCCTAGTAATGTTGGCACAGCTCATTATAATAATGGAGGAGTTAGTGCTAATTAACATACCGAGTTTTGTTTATTTCGGTTGAGTCTTTTGTGACAGTTTTTAGCGTGTAACTCATTTATATTTCGGTATATGAAAAAAGGTATATAACAAAAGTTACTCTAAATAACAAAATAAACAACTTTTGCTATGTGCATATTTGCTAAAAAAGCAATTTCTAACTACGCTATTTTTAATTTCAAGCCCCCCTAATAACCCCCCCCCCTCCTGTTAGTCTCAGAGAATATTAATATAGCCCAAAGCCTAAGTTGGGTTAGTAGTAATATACATACCAAGTTTCACAAAATTCGGGTCAGCCGTTTATACGTGAAAAGGCAGACACCAAATAAACAAATTGCAGATATCGTGTCTAGGGCATGTGAAACGAAAAAGTACCGCGAAATTTCGAGAAAAAAATTCAATGTACAGACAGAGGTTACAATTATATATATATATATATATATATATATATATATATATATATATATATATATATATATATGAGAGAGAGAGAGATTAGGGACTTAGTGACCTGCTGAAGTGAGAATAAAAAATTATATTGCACACACACACACACACATATATATATATATATATATATATATATATATATATATATATATATATATACTATCTCAGATACTCGGCTTCGCCCGGAAATTTATTTGAGGCTGAATGGTGATGGTATTTTTTTGGCAAGGCTTTACTTTGCACAATATTTTGACATCTACCCGTCCCAGTCTTTGGGTCTATACCCGTCGTTGCTGTGGATTAATTAATAATAAAATTCATTTTTTATCTAAGACTCACTGTCCTCCATATTATCATATTTCCCAACTCCTGTGCATTATGCATAGATTTAAATTATTAAGGACAAAATATTAACATACATTTGAATTAATTTTTCCAGGTGAGGTTCCTGGTAGTTCAACTAGAAAAGAATTGTTGAGCTAAACTATTTTTGTTATGTGCATATTTGCCGAAACCCCAATAGGAATCGAAATATCACTATTTTTAATTTCAGACCTCCCTTATAACCCCCACTCCTGCCAGTCCCTAGAAGTATTAGTATGGTTTATTATAAGGAAGGCGTTAGTGCTAATTTGCATACCGAGTTTTATTTAGTTCCCTTGAGTCTTTTATGCCAAATAAAATTTTTCACTTCCGTTATAGATTTTAGCGTATATCTCGTATATAATTCGGTATATGAAAAAAGTGTATATAACAAAAGTTACTCTAAATAACAAAATAAACACCTTTTGTTATGTGCACATTTGACGAAAAACTAATAGGAAACGAATTATCGTTTTTTTTAATTTCAGACCTCCCTTATAACCCCCACTCCTGTTCGTCTCAGAGAATATTGACATAGCCTAAAGTCTAAGTTGGGTTAGTAGTAATATACATACCAAGTTTCATAAAATTTAGTTCAGCCGTTTATGCGTGAAAAGGTAACAAACAAACAGACACGAAAGAAACAAAATGCAGTTATGGTGTCTATGACATGTGAAACGAAAAGTTATCGTGAAATTTTGCGAAAAAATCAATGTAGAGGCAGAGGTTACAATTTTATATATATATATATATATATATATATATATATATATATATATATATATATATATATATAGATACATACATGTGTGTGTGTGTCTGTGTCTTGGCTTAACTACGAAGGATTTTTTTATCCGGCGTTTGCTACGGGAGATGCATAGATGAGCCGTCAATCAATTGGCAGTTTTCATTCTTAATTCCTTGCTCAATCGATGCCACAATAATCACGAGAAGGGGAGTATTTGGGGGTAAGAGAAAGGTAAAGTAACATAATCGCGTTTTTCTAGTTTGCATCGAAAAATGTATTATATCCGGATAACATTTTTCTACATTTGTTGTTCTATACATTATTTCACTAACTCTTGTAACTTTGTATTCTTTTTTTTTCTGTAGTCTTCAGTCTCCCCCCCCCCTCTTGAGAGTTTCTATTTAAGTATCTCATGATCTTGTTATTCATTACATTAGTATTACTAACTCTGGCTGAAAAGAATCTTCTTCCAATACCTAAGTCCTTAAACGAGCCAAGCTTCGCGCTTGTGCTTCCTAGAAGTCGAGTAGTTTCCAACTTACATTATTTTAAGGGAATCATTTATTTTACTATTTGTATTACCAAAACCAGTAATAAACGTTTTTAATAAGAGTTCTTTTGGATTGCAAAATTAAATACTCACAAGTTTCACAGTTTTTATCACTGCAAAATTTATTTGGATAATGCACAATAAACTTGGTGATTATTCTTAATTACTACTCACAGTATACACTGATAGCGTTACTGTTCTTCAATGAGTCACAGTCCAATAATTCACTGAAATTCACAGAAAGACGGCACTTCACTGTCCTTTACTTCGCGGCACTTCACTGTCCTTTACTTCGCGGCACTGCACTGTCCTTTACTTCGCGGCACTGCAATGTCTTACACACGGCACTAAACTGTTACTTACAGTCACGGCACAACACTGTTCTTCTTATAAAAACTCTTTACCGCACTGCACTAAGTCGCACTGTAGCACTGATGTGACCATCAATATCGCTGAGCATAAACTGACTCACGGCTGGCCCGAGCTCCTTTTTATAGGGAGGCGGCATACATCAAAGGGGAATTGTCTAGTTCATTCGACGTCTGGCTGGAAGGTACTGGTCAGACCTAGAACATTCTTTTCGGTCTCTTTGATCTACGTCACACTTTCCAAATACGCGACTCTCTCTCTCTCACTGAAGGATTATTCATCTATTTATTTTTCGCAACACTGCCGCCCACTTAAGCCTTTTCGTCCCGAATAGGCTCAATATCGCCGTTGCCATACTTGGCTAGTCGCTCTAGGTGTACCACTTTCCTTCCAGACCCCGGACTGTGGTATCCTTGCATCCTGCAGACAACGTCGCCCAATCTCTCGATCACTCTGCAAGGTCCACAATTTAGGCGATAGTCCCCTCTTGCGTTGTGGGTTGAACAGCAGACCCATTCGTCCTTCCGTAAATTCCTTCGTATTCACTGCTCGACCACGCACGCCACCCATCTGGTTACTGGTCACTTTTATGCTGTCCAATATTTCATGACGGGTCGACCTTCCATTGCCCTCCTTAGCCAGAATAGTGTCACCCTTCTGCGCCGTCGACCTAGCTCCTCCAGAATTAACACGGCTAAGTCGTACATCAATGATGCACTCCTCTTCCTCGGCTTTTGCACAATCCCTGCACTCCACATCGCATGGCCGCCTTGAGAGGACTGGAGCGTCACCGTGTTTTCCGCCTTTGCTATGAACAATAGAAGAGGCTTCTGCTCGACGTGGCAATTTCTGGCGTCCGTCGGTACGTAGCTCCTTTGTGGTCTTGCTCTCATGTCCGACATCCAAAGGTATTTCGGTGTTTTGCCAGATCATAATTTGCTTACCCATGTGCAGGTCAATACCGTGGGCTATCATGAAGTCTACACCGATGATCACTTCATCCATTATGTCAGCGACAACAAAGACATGTTCAGTGCTGATGTTGGCGATAGTCACTTTCATCTTGGCTCTTCCGTAGACTGTGGCTGAATCCCCTGTAGCAGTTCGCAGTCGTACGTTCTCCAACGGTTCTACTGCAACTTTTGCCAAATCGGGCCGAATGATGGAGTGTGTCGCTCCCGTGTCCATGGTGAGGACCTGCTTCCTCCCGTTGATCAGTCCACGAGCAGTAAGGTTGCTGTTCTTCTGTCGTATAATGGAAATGAAGATGGTAGAGCCATCGGTTTTAGGAGCTAGTTCTTGCCCCTCAGTGTGAGCTCGTTCTACTTTAACATTGGCTCCTGAGATTTCGACGTCAGTCGCCCGTTTGTTGTCCCTCCATGGCGAAATAGATCTCGACCTTTTCCTTGGCGTTTTACAATTACGCTGAAAGTGGCCAACCATACCGCAGTTGAAGCATTCGGCGCGTGATCTATTCCTTTGCTCCTCCAGTATCCGCTTGACCACTGCTTCTATGTCACTCCTTTCGTCACCGCCACTGCGTGTTTCAGCAACAAGACGTCGCACATTGTAGACTTGCGGTTTTGCAATTACTTTAGCGGTCTCCTGGGCTAGCGCATAAGAGATGGTTTCAGCAAAGGATGATTTTTGTGTAGCACACACCGCGAATTTAACGTCTGGATCTCGTATACCATTCACAAATGCTTCAATCTTGAACTGATCCAAGAATGGATGATTTTCACCTGGGTAAGTCAGCTGCACTAGACGTTCGATTTCCATGGCAAAATCTTATAGCGTCTCGTTCGGTTTCTGCACTCGGCCCCTTAGTTCCATCCTGTAAAGTTCTCGCTTATGCTCACCGCCAAACTTGCGCTGTAAAGCCAACATAATGTCCTCATAATTATTCCTACAAGCTGATGGTAAACTCTCCAGGATTTCTGCAGCGGTTCCCTTCAGTGCCAAAGTCAATTCTACCGCTTTCTCTTCATTATTCCATCCGTTTCTACTGGCCACCGTCTTAATTTAAAAACATTAAGTGGTACATTACCGTCAAAAGTTGGGGTCTTTATTTTGCTGGAATTTTCTGAAATGAGCCTCACCGGACCCTCTCGAACATGTAGATTATCCATTTGGAATTGTAGCTCACGTATTTCATCGTCCATCTTTCTTCCTAGATTGGACACGTCCTCTTCAACCTTCTTCTGTGCCGCAGAAATGCCGCAGAGTTTTTCATCAAACTCGCTGACTCTCTGCTCTATAGCTTCCACTCGTTTACCCAATACCTCTGACATTTCATGGAGTTTTTGGTTAGTTGATCTAGAAGCTTCCTAAAATTTCTCTTCTAGCCTCTCGCAATTAGTTCTGGAAACATCCTAGAATTCTTGTCTGACTTCCGCTAATATTTTCTCACAGTTACTCTTAGAAGCTTCCTGGAATTCTTGTCTTACTTCCGCTAAGATTTTCTCGCTGTTACTTCGAGAAGCTTCTTCTAATCTCTCGTAATTAGCTCTAGAAGCTTCTAAGAGTTTCTGGTTGTTATCTGTGATTTTTTCCATCATGGCGGCCAAAATTGAATTTAAATCTAAATTGCTGCTTGACATAGGAGTACATACAGCAATGTCTTCTTTATCGTCAAACTCGTGTGTACTTATATCGATTCCTCGTCTTTGGAATTCATCTGTCAACCGCCTTTGTAATTCAGCCTTATTTCCTGTTGTTGGCAGATCCAGTTTAGCCAGCTCCTTCTTCAGCTGTTCCACTTTTAGTTCTTCAAACTTCATTTTTGTTGATTTTAATTTTGCAATCCCACTTCTGACACCAGTTGTTACGTTTTTGTATTACCAAAACCAGTAATAAACGTTTTTAATAAGAGTTCTTTTGGATTGCAAAATTAAATACTCACAAGTTTCACAGTTTTTATCACTGCAAAATTTATTTGGATAATGCACTATAAACTTGGTGATTATTCTTAATTACTACTCACAGTATACACTGATAGCGTTACTGTTCTTCAATGAGTCACAGTCCAATAATTCACTGAAATTCACAGAAAGACGGCACTTCACTGTCCTTTACTTCGCGGCACTTCACTGTCCTTTACTTCGCGGCACTGCACTGTCCTTTACTTCGCGGCACTGCACTGTCTTTTACTTCGCGGCACTGCACTGTCTTAAACACGGCACTAAACTGTTACTTACAGTCACGGCACAACACTGTTCTTCTTATAAAAACTCTTTACCGCACTGCACTAAGTCGCACTGTAGCACTGATGTGACCATCAATATCGCTGAGCATAAACTGACTCACGGCTGGCCCGAGCTCCTTTTTATAGGGAGGCGGCATACATCAAAGGGGAATTGTCTAGTTCATTCGACGTCTGGCTGGAAGGTACTGGTCAGACCTAGAACATTCTTTTCGGTCTCTTTGATCTACGTCACACTTTCCAAATACGCGACTCTCTCTCTCACTGAAGGATTATTCATCTATTTATTTTTCGCAACAATATGCTATATGTCTGTAAAGTACTTTGTAGCTGCTGAGTCTAAAAATGATGTATTTTGTAGAGCTTCAATCTCATATTCCTCTAATCCAAGTATTGTCTTGTGAAATGCAAGACTTTCATATGCATTAGTTCAATTTATATTTAGAAATCTTCTTTTTACTCAACTGCTCATATCCCTAAAACGTGTCTATCTTTTTTTAGTCAAAGAGAGACGAGAGCACGAAAATTAAATTATGGAATATTTAGTTTTAAACCTTTTTTTCACTCTGGGTATTAAACATTTCATAAATCGTTAGAGCTAAAACAAACTGTAGCTGCAAGGAGAAATTGTGAGCATCCCTATTTAAAATTAAATAATGAGCTTCCATTTTTTAAATATATTGAAGAAATATTTCATTTTACTATATTTTTCACGTATTAATCTTTACAAAAATAAAACTATCAATGAATTAGCTTCTTTATTTATTCTGAAATACGATACCTGCAGGGCCTTAATAGTCTTATAATAGCAAGACTGCTTTAATCTGCCAGCAGGCCAATTCATGCGATAATATATCTGATGGCACGGCAGACATTTCAACTACTTCAGTGATACAACATTTTTGTATTTCTTCTGAAGGACAATCTAATCTTCTGTAATCTTGTAAGATAAAATATTCCTCACGTTTGCAAAGGAAACCCTCTTTTCTAAGAGAGGAAATAACTTAAAAATATCGTCCATGCATAAAATTGGGTAAAAAATTGTTTTTCTCAGTAATTGGATGAAAAGGAAGGATCATCTTTCGCTTATTTTAGGAAGATTTCTTTCTTACGAGGTTTTATATCACCCAGCAACCTATTCTAATATTCTTATTTCATTTTTCTCTCCTTATAAACCTCTGTTGAAAGTGGTTCTCTAATTTGTGGGTGCCGTAACACTAAAAATAGTTATAGCTGTGTGAATAAAAATATGCTTTTCCATTGCACAATAGACAATTAGAAATAAATAGAAAAAAAAATGTGAATCTCTATATATAACTAAATTCAACACTAATGCTCCCATTGAAGTGTGCATGGGAAGTTATTGGATATGACTCTACATTTTTCTGTCATTCTGTGTTTTTTTTTACAGGTATTCCGATATTATTTAGCGTTTCGTATCCAAATATAAAACACAAGCAACTAGTAGAGACGGTTGTAAAAATGTTCATCCTTCTGCTTGGTGGGCCGATGCATCCAATGTCATGAAGGTTTTAGTCAATTTAGGAAGAAATTGCCTTGTGTTTTCATCGTTGAGGTTAGAAAGAAACCAACTAATTTATAAAAACATTGATAAGACCAATTACAAAATGGAAAACATACCCATAGTTATTTAATTATTTACATACTGACAGTGAATTCCACCTTAAAAACACAGACGTAATAACATAGCATAGCCCTGGAGAATTGTGTATGTGGACACTTTTATTTCATTTAACCTTAGGATGTTCATTTCATTTCAAAAAGTACTTGAAATTTGAAACACAAAAGTATTAGATACTTCATGACCATAAAGCGAGAAAATAACTTTTCAGTTAGGACCTGAAGAATAAATGAATAGATTTTATGAACCAATGAATTCCTTTATTCTTAATGAAAATGTTGTTATTTATAATGACCCGATTGATTTAAATTCCCAATTCCCTAATTTTTATCGCGGGAAGAAAGGGGTTTTATGATATACATTGGCAAAATAAAAATTGCATTGGAGAAGAATAATTATAATAATAATCTTTTGTATTAACGGACATATTTGCATTTTTTAATTTTCGGTCTTCAGTAAACCCCCACTCCGACTCATGACATATTATCTATAAGCTGTTATATTATGAAATACTTTATTTGAAGCCCAAATACCAAATAATTTCTCATTGAACTATTACGTTTTGAGATAAATACAAATACATGACGCACGTGGGGAAATCCGCTTATTTAACGACCCCTACGTGACGGATGTTTTTTTTATAGCACTCGATCAAGACTTCCTTAACTTCTTAACTTCTGTTAACCTCATTTTCTTTTTGATGGACATTTGATGGAATATTCCTAAAATCTACCCATGAGAACAGCCTCATTAGCCGATTTCCCTTAATGGAAATCTGCTAAAAAATTGATTATGGATACAATTAGGAGATCCAACAGAATCAGAGATATAATTTGCCCCATAAAATTGAAGTAAAATTCTGAATGGAACTAAAAATATTTCTAAAGCTGGATATATAGCAATAGCTAGTTGAAGAAACCGAACGAAAAGGAAGCACATCGCCGGAGTGTGAATTGGTAAATATCCTCTTTATAAATATTCCTAAGGGATAGAATTCTCATGTGCTTACTTCCTGTGCGCCACCTGCTTCCCATCCGAACCTTCCAGCTTCCGCTCAAACATCAATCTTAATATATATACACCTCTTTCCTTATATTTTCATTCAATTTCCTCTTCTAGAGGTTCTTATATTAAACTGGCTTGGGCCTCTGGGATATATACCCCGAAATTGACGTAGCATGTAATTTATTTCTACTGAATACCAACGACATGTTTTTCATTTTCATTCAATACCAATATACTTTCATCGTTAAGTCACCAATTCGTACAAGAATCAGTATGAATGAAAATTTACTGAAAAGAATATGTAAATGTAAATATATCGACTGAATTCCAACATTCGGCTGATGTTATAAATTAAATTATTTATTAACGCCCACTATTGCAACTAAGGCGGTTTATCAACAGGTTACCACCCTTTTCTAGAGAGGGTGGGACTAAGGATCTTATTTAGTGAATTCCGTCACTAAATAAACTCCTATTGGCCCAGGGCGGGAATCGAATTCGCCACTCTAGGTTCACCATGTGAGATTAAGTGACGTTATATGTAAATTAAAATTAAATTATCTATTAACGTCCACTTTCTGCAAGTAAGGCTAATTGGGACTGGTTATCTACAGGTTACCACCCTTTTCTAGCCAGGGTGGCACTCAGGATTTTATTTAATGAATTCCGTCACTAAATAAACTCCTTTGTCCAGGCGGGAATCGAACTCATCACTCTAGGTTTACCACGTGAGATTAAAGGCAACGTTATAAAAATTCCGACTAATTTCTCTGAGTACCCTGAGGTAGACGTTTGACAATTATTATACTTACTTATATTAGAGGGTAACAAAGGTCAGGTATGTGTGACCGATCCTGAGTCTGGCAAGAACTACTTCCTCCCATCTAGTACTCCTATGGCTCGATGGCCACTCCTTAATAGTACTTTTGATACAGCG
This sequence comes from Riptortus pedestris, assembly GCA_019009955.1. Classification (NCBI taxonomy): domain Eukaryota; kingdom Metazoa; phylum Arthropoda; class Insecta; order Hemiptera; family Alydidae; genus Riptortus; species Riptortus pedestris. The sequence goes on along the minus strand of CM032228.1, from coordinate 214,933,622 downwards.
GAGGTGGTCCTTTACTTCCATCCATTCTGATTGTCATTTGTTTAGGATTCGGTGGCGTGTATGTCTCATTATGTCTTCGTATAAGTGAGTAATTAGTTTAGCCTGGTAGTCTGCTGTCGTACTAAGTCCAAGGTCCTAGTGCCCTGGCAGCCAATATAGGGTTATTGTATTTTGGTATGTTTGTCGTTTATGAATTTCTTCTGTTATGTTTAGTGCTACTGGGTGATGTAAATGTCTCGGAGGGTTAATAATGAACTTAGTGAATCTGAACAAATTAGTGTCTGTTTGGGCTGTGATGATTTAGGTGTCATGTTTTTTAAGTGCAAACCAAATTGCGTGGAGTTCAGCTCCAAGTATGCTATAGTGGGATGGAAACTTTCCTGAAAAAACCTTCTCTTTCGGTGACTGCAGCAGATTCGATTTTGTCATCACTTTTGGATCCGTCAGTATACCAAACAGAATGGAAGTTTTTCTTTGCTAAAAATAGTTTGAAATGATTTTTAAATAATAGTGTAGATAATGTGTCTGATTTTTTAAACTTGGTTAACGATGGGTCTACAACGTACTTAATAAGCCAAGGAGGTGTTTTAGGTATCCTTAAAAGGATTATAAACATTAATTAACATTATAACAATTCAATAAAAACAGGACATACATAATATGCATTCTGCCAAAATCTACTTTAAACTTTACCAAAACCAAACCAAAATTTACTTTTTACGTATCCAGCGTTGTAAATTTTTATAGACAACGTCCCAACAGGAAAATTAAATCATTACAATTCACTTTAGCTGATTGAACGAACAAACAGTACTTCCAGTTTTCATTTTTTAATCATTTTTATTCGTCTCTATAATAAAATCTCAAAGGAAATATCTGATGAATAATTTATTATTACCTGTCTTGTAGGAATTACAACTCCTTCGTTACCTTCCGTCACAGCAATATTCCTTGATCAAACGATCTCTTATTTGGGTACTATACAATTCAGTGACATGATAATTCGATTAGTTAAAAATCTTCTCCTGAACGTCTTACATCCAAAATGAGTAATTCAGTTTCATTAGCCAGTGGAACTGAGGGTCCATTCCTTTCTTGTCTTTATATATAATTAAAAAAATA